>JAQFZX010000330.1:0-67717 GCA_034682405.1 Hydroisotoma schaefferi | reverse complement strand
TAACTTTGCTAAGGTTTTATCTTCCGTCGAGCTGGCGTAGTGCAAAAAATTAGCGAGTCGTAAGAGGCGACCCGACACTTACTCTTACGTCCTCTTCGTCAAACTAAAGTTCTTGAAGACAAGACAATAACTTTTTATAGCTCCTTATATTTGCAAAATATGCATGGGTCAAAATATACAGTCTGTTTATAAATTTTAGACGAGACATGTACAATTGCATTTCCATCACCAGAAGATGCATCCCCTGTGACACAAAATGACAAATACCTTCCCAGAACTGCTACACAGCTATTTAGTGATTCACCAGCCCCACAAAACCCTTCATATCGCTCATTCATTTCATTAGTTATAGAAATAATGTTTTTGTTTCTTTTATAACTACTCATTCGTGGGCTCTACGAGTTTACATATTATTTTAACTTTTTTTTTATTGTTCTGGTGTGAAACGTGGAAGAATATATTTTGGAACATAGATGATGTCGATCTTTCAGGATTTTGTATGCACTGCAGGGCCATATGCTCACCCTTCACCCTTCTAATAAGAAATGCTGTCCTTGTCTTGCCCAAGTTGATATGCGGAAGGAAACAAAAGGGTTTAGTTAGCTCGCACTTAAATTTCACCCCTTTCCTTGTATCAACTTTCTAGTTTTGATTTTAAATGGATGTATAATTGTAAAGAAAGGGTGTAACATATCTGTACACATTCATGGCATGAATGCTGGTTAGTCTTAGTAATATTAGTATCCGAAGTGAACAATAAAAATATTCTGAGACAAGTCTGACAGAAGATTGGTTAGTATATTGGCCCTGCGAGGCTATAAAATCATTTCATCTTCGAATAGTATGTCGAAGTTTTAAATCTGAATTTTATAATGTTTTTATTTGGATTCGCATAGCACAGCTAGGGTGATCATAAGTTAAGGGAAGAGGTAGACGATTGGTGGAAAGGAGACATTAACGTTGACACGGTCGTTGTTAACAGTTTGATACACTGACAGTGCGTTATTATAGCGGATGTAATCCTATGACTTTTGGTGCTAATCTTAATTTTAAACTATTTTCAGTGTATTTTTATTTCTTATTACTTAGCCTGTTCTTTGTAACTTTATAAGTACACGACAGTAGAACATGTATTGACAATTTAATGTAATTGGCATGAATATCCAGGTAAAAGCGTTTTTTTGTAATTGAAAAAAATACTTATTGTAATGTTGTTTTCTTCAAATTATCGGATTTCCTACCCAAATTGTTTCCTTTCACTACTATTTATTATACGCAAATAAAACAAGACTTCCTCGTACATTTTTATTAATTTCGCGACTTTCTCGCAAATTTTTATTAATTTAATGGTTTTCTCGCCTCTATCATGTCCAAAAGCTGAGAAAAAATCAAAATAGCAAAGCCAAAACATTCGATTAATATGCATCTTGATTTACTTAATCAAATGATCCAGTTCTCGATACAAACATTGGCATTAGCTTAGCCAGTATCCTCATTCATTCACGCTTTCCCCACTGCTTTTGCTTAAATAGGAACATTGCATGCCACCAAAATCCTTAAAAGTACTCCTTTTAGCCCATGTAGCATCAGCAACACTACTCTAAACCATTTTACTTCAACGAGATATAATATAATACATTCAACATTACTACAACAGTAACTTATCCCTCAAGATGTGTACCATTTATTTACCAAGTAGTTAAACCAGAACGGGACGGGTATTTATGCACCAGGGAGTAGAGAAAGTGTATGTGTATGTGGCTGGCTACTAATTAAACGAAGATTTACGTCTGCCCAAAAGCATTTAATCTGGTCACGGACCATAGTCACCCCTTCCTTCTACTTCACAAGTGACTTGTCTAATATGTTCCATCCTAACTTTCATCCCGTTATTTCATACAACTTGTATTTTATACCATACAACCCGGTTACTTCCTACTGTGATACAGATCATATGGGAATAATAAAACAAGCTCAAAGTTCTCTAGTACATCGTACGTATCCATTTACTTTCGTAAAACTAACCTAACCCTTTTACATTTAGCAGATTGTGTATGTATATACAGTTACGGTCTGGGTTTTGCAAGGTTCGACTAAGCTTTAGATTTGTATTTAAGTTTAGAATTAAATATACAATTTAAATCTCTGAGAAATGAGATACAAGGGAGAAAGTTCAACCTTTGGAATTACGAATTAAGAACAATCCCCTACCCTACCGTCGTCGTATGTGTGAGTGAATGTGTTGCTTGTGGTCTGGCTCCCTTACCCTTACATATCTACTTTACTTCCTCCAAGAAATAAGCCTATAGAGTCCGTATTTTAACCGGATACAGACGTATCTTTAACGTAAAGTTAGTTTCTATTTGTATTAGAAGTTCCAAAGGGTTTAAACCCAGTACTAAAACAACCTTATGTATTGGTGATAGTAAGTAATTCTAAATTATAATTTCTAATTCGTTTTGCTTCGTTTCTCTCACCCTCAATCACTACATGGATTCATTATTCACGTTGTAATCACACAACGCGTATTTTATCTCTTGAAGACCCCCTAGGAGCAATGGGAAATTTATTACTTAGCTACTCGGTGGCTCCTTGTCCCACATAACATACATTTCATGTATACAAAGCTAGGGAGATAAACGCTAAACTTATCTAAGTAAAACCGTACCGTGTAACCAACACATCTATAGCTTGAATACCCATTTTTAGGCTAGGAAATAAACTAGAAACCTATTTATTTCTTGGCAATAGCATAGGACCCATATCGATAGCAAACAGCATAGCAGCGTGTGGTTTACTGTTGCTCTTAGTAGAAGTATCTAGTAGAAGTTATTCCTTTACAGGCAGAGATAAGTCAAAAATTTACATACAAAGATATATTCTTGTTAGCAGCAGCAAGAATGAAAGATGATGTGGATACGAAAAAAGGAAAGAGGGCGAGTTAATTTGCATATTTTCTCCTGAATTAATTTAAGTTTTAAAAATTGCAGTGCACCATTCTTTCAAAACGAACGTAAAATTTTATTCTCTACATGCCACCAAGATTTTAATATACAAAGCATCTAACCCTTGTATTATTATTTTTACAAAAGAAAAATCTACCAGCTATAAATTTAAGAGCCTTAAACTAAATGGCAACTACCTACATACATACATTGTACGAGCAACTACAAGTATAAAAATGCTCCGTTCATTATCAGCCCTGTTCTCTATTTTGCATCAGACATTTTAAAAGTAAGCGAAAAGGTTTTAAAAATAGTGATATTGCTAATAACACAAAACTCATTTTCGGAAGCATCTCACATAAATTCTAACTTGTAACTATTTCCCAAGGCAAATATGTAACAAGAAAGGGAAAACACCAATCATCCACTGGTCTTCAGTTCTTGTGAATTCATGATAAGCAGCATGTAGGTAGGTGGGTATACGTGCGTCACTTTGGGTTGCCGTCTAAATTAAAAAAATTTCAATTGTCGTAAAAACAAATGAAAAGTTGTGAGGCTGAGTGGATATTTTAAAAATTTAGCTCTGCTCACTCACCACCTCGAGAAATCTTGGTGAAAGTATTTCCCTTTTTAGAAGATGGACGTAGGAAGGGGCCAGGAGGAAAGATATTGTAGTTGCATGAATATTTACTAAAGCATCTTATGCAAATGAGCCACGTCCATTTATTTTAAGTATTAAAGCATCAACAATACAGACAGCAGGAGGAGTAGTAAAAGACACACACACAACATACTCCCTTGTACAAGGATGGAGAAACTATTGTCGTTTCGTTTATAAACAAACCTTTCCTTTCCCAAGTATACATACGTCTTCTCTATGCATAGTTACCTTGGCTGATCTATGCTACCGTATTTCCGGAAGTAATTCCCCTGGGGAATTATCATGTCGAATGAAAAATTGAAACAAAAACCTCCTCCGAACAGCTAGCCGAGCCTTATTACTTCCTAGGATTTTCTGAAAAAGTGGTGGGGGCAAAGCCCCCACACCCCTTTTCCGCGTCACTTCTTCCAGTTCCTTGCATTTATAACTAACCATAAATTTGTAATGCATGCATATCTTTTATAAATAAATGGTTAGAATTTCTAACTTAGAAATGTGTAGAAAAGTAGTTTTTCAGGGGTTTGAGGAGTTGGACATTTTTTACCCCCACGGGCTGTAAAACTTTTAGACTCGAGAATAATTACTTTTAATTGCCCAATTTTTGAACCACCTCCAAAAATGAGTGTTTGAGAATTTTACCCGTGGGAGTTGGCTTGACCCGCATGGGTATCAATACTTCGTCCGATTGTCACAAAATTCAATAGGGCTCTTTCTGTTTACCTATACAATGCACATAACAAATTTGGGGAACCTAGCTCAACCCGTTTTTGAGTTATCGTGGACCCGGACAGACAGACGGACACACGGACGCCGTGGGTACATAAGCCTTAGACAGGCTAAAACGCTTAATATGAGTAAATATTAAATGCTTAAGATGGAAAGGTAGAGGGGAATTATTTAGAGGAGGAATTATTTCCGGAAAGACGGTATGCATTACAGTTGACAGTAGGATACTGTGCTTCTTGCCTTGCATTAATATATCACTTATTTATGCTTTGTTTCATCAGTCTTCATATAGCGTGGCAGTGGCAGTGATGGTATAAAAGTAGAGAGATCCATCTTCTAGCACGTAGCAAGTAGTGAGAGTTGGCTTAGGTGAGATCTGCTGGCACTTTCTTCCTTTCACGTACGTACGCTAAGTTAGCATTAAGTTTTATGCATGTATGTATAATTTAACTTAGACTTAACCACATTTGCATTTTACTCGGAAAGTTTCCTTCCGAGAAATTAATGCATCCAGTCAACAGAGCTAGACCTGCTACCTTACACTTTCTGTTTGAATATGAATGCAATGTATACACCTGTCTGGATGTAACAAATTTTACAAATAAGGATGACAGAAACTAACATAAGATGAGGAGAGTCTATAGAGAGTACATGCTGATCAGTGCTAAAATAACTTTCTTCTCTGGTAAGATTGTGAGACGGGGTTCTGAGTTAAGAATCACGTCATGAAAAATGTACATTGAGTAAAACATAGAGTTATTTATGCCCTACAAATGTCAATAGGGATTTTAAGGCCAAAACGGTTTAAGATTATTGGTACCTCAGTGGTTATGTTGCATTCTTAATATAGAGAAAGTCGGTTAACATTTTAATCACATTTGAATCTGATTGAGTAAACTATTACGCTGTCTTTAATGTATTTTAACGTCAATTTATAGTGAAGATCTTATTCAATATTGAAATGCATGTTCCTTCAGAGTGAAAGCATGTTCCCTACATACACGTTAAACATTTGTTCTACTTCTTATGCATAATGTTGATTTAATTTCAAAATTGATAAGATCACATCAATCAATCCACAATCAATACACCATTCTTCAACCTCAAAATGTTCCTCGGATCCATCCATCCACCCATAAAGTGAAGCGTCCTATAAAATCAAAACGAATCTAAGGCGCTGCTGATCTCCATCTCAGTAAAAACATTATTTTAATCCTTACTCCACATAATCCATCAGATGCATATGCATCCATCCATCCACTGGTTATAAATACAAGGTAAAGCAATGTAAAAGTTTTCCTCCTTCAATGACCATGCCTATGGATGGCTAACAAAGTGTAAGAAAGTTTGATGGTTAGTGGTGGTTGTTGGTCTCGTTGGTTTCGTGGTGGTAGTAGTGGTAGTAGTAGTGATGTGATGTGATGTGCTGCTTGGATTTACATTTCCATCCATTTGCATTATGCAAAGTTTCTTCCTACTTGGTTTCTTCTCGGGTGAATAAAGAGAGAAAGACTGTTGAGTGGATGAGAAAGCACACACACATTCATTTCCCCAAGATGAACAAACACATATCCATTATACCTTAAGACTTACGTACATCACATCCCTGCCAGGCCTTCCAAGAACAAAACAAGTCTTGAGTAATGAACGAGAGCGAGCTTGCTTCCTTGGTTTAAACTTTGTGTCTTTTGTTTAGCTAGAGAAAGTACAAGCAGAATGCACCATCCTGAAGAACGTAGGAGGTATACCGTATATCCCTGTATTACAGCCCCCTTTCAATAGTAGTCCCTTTCAAATGGTCTAATTGTAAAATAAAAGTTGTCCTAATTTATTGTAGATTGACCCTAAAAATACCCAGAGTTAAATATTAGCCCGGGTAGTATTCCAGTTTATGCGGTATGGGAACTGTTCTATCCATCGCTAAGGTTGATGTGTATTGGTAGTTTATATTTGGATATGTATGTCTGAGATATTTGTATTCACAAGGGTGGCAATGTTCCTTGGTGATGATCCTCTTGTTGTTGTCTTCACTTAGTTTTAAAATGCCCAACATAAAATAAAGGGTTGAGGGAAAGAGTGAATGGTGAGGAGAACAATGGCACTGTACTGTGCAGTCTTGAATGCAAGGAGCTGCAATATATATTATTTCTTGAGTATCTCTAGAGTATGTATGTGTGCTGGTTGCTACATGAGATTGAACAATAAATAGTATTACATATTATCCTTTGGTTGTTGCTTGTGGGTTTGATGGAAACTTAGAGAAAGTTTTTTTGATTGACAAACTTTTGATGAAAAAAGCTTTTCTTATAATAAGCACATCGATTGAAAAAATATGTTCTTTGGAAGACTTATCATGGGAGTTTGGTTGAGGAACCACTCACTGGAATTTAGTGTATCCATTTGATAGGTGAACTAAGGTAAAATTATTACAATTGGCAAAATATAAGAATGTTTTATCCAGCCACGACAGAGCATGGGAAACTAAATTAACCCTGTCACAGGAGTTCAAACTAACAATATTGTGTGTAAGTCAATTTTAACATCGTACTCTTGCTAAAATTCATGCTGAAGATCCTTTGGGAGATTTTAGGATAAAGGTTAGGATAATGTAATAAAGCTCCTAGGTAAAGTTCAATAGCTTTTAAACTTAACATCAAGGCCAACCTTTTTCTTTTTAGTAGTTTGTCACAGCCTTTTGAGAAGTAATACCTTTTTTAAACTTAATAAAAGTACAGGAAAATATTTCTACGAAAACACAATAGTAATCAATCCCAACATTATTTTAATCGCATCTCAACTCAACCGTAACTCAGCTCAGGTATAAAATAAGTAACAGATTACTCCTGATCCCAAACCTGCCAACATTATTTTTTATCTTGTCAAAATAAAGATTTCTGAAGTTCAAAACAGTAAAGAAGGACATATGCACTTAGAAAGTAAAGCACTAATCGTTTTCCAAAAAAAGATTAGCTATAAAATAATCAAAACTTTTAGATCCACTCAAGTACAAAAACTTAAAAATCAGACATCACAGCAAAAAGCTTTCACTCTCCATCAACTTTCTTTCTTGCATCCCCCATGACAAATCAATGCTACGTAAAAGGCTCCACTCCAGTCCTCATATTACATCATACACTCAACAGAAGCAGTACCAACTACTAAAACGATCCTTGGAAAGAGTAATTACAAGAAGAATAAGAGCATAAACAATGCAGGAGTGAGCAAGGAAGACGCAAAGATGCATTAGTATTAGCGAACACTTTTAATTTATCCAGCCTCATCATCATCATGCATCTTTCCTATACTTTATACTTTCATCAGTTCCCAACCCCCCCCCCCCCACCCCTTTCCTATTCTCAACAAGATCAATCAATATTTCCATCCAAGAAAATCTACATAAGTAAAAGTAGCAGCGGCTCGCAACTTAAGTAACTAAAACTAAAGCAGGCAAGGCATTAAGTAAGTATTATTATGAGTAGCAGACTGGCTGATGTGTGCCAGCCAAAGTAGTAAAGTAACATTTCGTGTGAGACTTGAGACACTCGAAGAACACTGAGAAAGACTTAAAGGACATATATTACTTGGTATAAGTATTCATTCATTTTACCTACCTACATGATGTGCCATAGGGAGATGGAAATAACAGAGTCTGCTTTATGCATTACCGTACGATGTAGTAGAGTAGAACAGCGAGCTCAAGTTAGTTTTACTTTCTTCTTGACGAATAATGAAACACTTTATTATTATTATGTGAAAGGGCTTAAGATTTCCATTAATTTCTCTTCCCTTCTTTCTTACTACAAAGTATAGTAGGTATAACTAACAGGCAGGGTCTGAATTAGTAGGGCTTTGGTAGGGGTTTGATTTGCTTTGATTTACTGTACCGGAATCAAGTATGTATGTGTGTGGATGCGGAATTCCGAGAGCTTTATACTTAATAAAACATATAAAGTAGTTTTAGAATGGATGGTAGGTGGTTGTTTGATAGGATCTTGGAGTTTCCAGTATTGTTATTGTTTACTCCTACGAATACTTATGCTGCTTACCATTTCATGCTCGGAATCGCTCTGGTTGCATTGTTTTAACAAGTTGAGCGATGCGGATTAAGTTTTGCATTTCGGATTGAGAGATTTACACAGATTAAAATTCAATTTGAGCAAATCTTCTGTAAGAAAAACATGTTTTGATTTGGTTTCGCTGAGCACCAAAGCTTGGAGTAAAGTATAGGGAGTTTGAAGGATGAATAAACGCTGAGTTCAGGTTGCTGAAAATGGCAATAGATGCATGATGAGTAAATACGCGTAGATAGATGTGTGAAGTGGAAGAAAGCAAATAGTGGTGGAGTTTGGGCTTATGGTTATATTTCTAACAAATTTGTTACTTGGATGAAGAGAGGGAAAGTACTTTAATTATTACATTTGATTTCGAATTAAACTTTCGATCGATCTTGAATAATGATATTTTGCAAATCTTAAATACATCGGTTGTTTTGTTATCTACCTCTACAACTTCCTGGCTACATTTCAAATCTTTTAACACTTCTACCTAGTCTGTGGCCTCGTTAAAACATTTTTATATTCCATCCTGCACAAAACGTCCCACAAAATTCTGAAACTGGAGCGTATTTTTTTAATGCAATGCTAAAATCTTGGTATATTATAACCAATGCGTGTCCATGTCCCCAGAACTCTTACTATACTAAAGTCCTCAGTAAAGCTACAAAACTTAGAAGATAAAATATATACTTTACGATTTCGAGGCAAGTTTACCGTCTGAAGACAATCTTAAGCCGACATGCCATCCACCTACAAAAACTAACTAACGGCATATTCACATCACACTGAAATCCACACAGTAACATCATACAATACTCCGAGGTTCTGGAATATGTGGTCAAAGTATAGCATTGAAAGCAAAACCTAGTATATGTTCCTTTCCATTCTACGGTTGGTTGGCATGTCCTTGCTGAGCTATTTTGAGACAGAAACTTAAAGGCATCTATTGGAAAAGTAAACTTATCTTTACTATTTAGAGAACTTCGGTTCAAACGTACTCTAATATTACAACTATGCATAAGTTTATTCAAGAAACTAGAAGACGGGCAGAAGCAGTATGTATAATAGTAATAGTTGTCGTAGATAGAAAGTTGTGAGCTTTTGAGACAAAGACGAAGTAATAAGAAAGCCACGAGCCATACATGAGTCAAAACCACACAGTCGGCTTTCTCTCCCGTAGCAGTAGCAGTCTTGTACTGTTTCAGGTACAATAATTTCCATACGTTACATTACATTATTAGGATCCATGTTTCATTATGGTTCTATGTGCTCAGCTACTACTACTCTGACTAGTTTTAAGATTAAGAGAAAGGAATAAGGCAATGGTAAGTTTGATCTCTTAGGCATACCATACGAGCTTATAGGTAAAGGATGAACGAGGGCTTGTGTGAATGTTATAGTTTCAATTTTACTACGTGGTGGTCTCAGTAGCAGCAGCCCTTTCCCTGTCTTTTGTCTTTGGCTTGTGTGCTTGGGGTCTCTTATTAAAACGGCCTGGCCCTGTGGTCTCTTACACATGGATTGAGATGAGAGACATGGCTCAAGGTTTACGGTTCCTGACTCAACACATTCCCTTTTAGTTAGTTAGATTCTGAGAGAGTAAGAGATTATTAAGATTCCTGTCCTTGTATTAAGCAAAAGGTAGGTAAGCACTGCCGGTGATCGTGAGACTTGAATACTAGGAACTGTCAACTGTGTCTCGGTATGTAGAAATGGATGGGCATTGAAGATTAATTTATGAACATTATACAACCTCAGAACGTATACGGATCACATTTGAGAAAAATATTAATTTTGACCAGTTACTTAGCAAATGGGTTCATGAATTTAAGATGCTTTGTTTACGCTGTTGTAAAAAACACGCAATAACTGAGAATAGCAATGCTTTCACTAGCACCAGATCCCAAGTCCAGATTTCTCCGTAAGTCACCTTATAATTAGAGCCTATTTGCATTGAATTGCATAGCACACCGTACAAGCTTCCACGTCTCCTTGCATACCTCTACTACAGCGTATCTGAAGGCCTATCTCATAACTAGATACAAACTAGGTACGGGCACACCCCTTTCTATTTAACAATAGTATTACGATTTCCTCCTCTACGGTACTAATTCAGTAAGAAACAATTTGAAGAAAGCGTTAAGACTATAAAATGTGAAGGAATTAAGGCAAGAGAGAGTTTACTAATCCAAAAGCTGGATTTATCCCGTTAAAGAGAGAGAGAGAGTCACGTAAGGTAGTTTGTAGGAAATATCGAAGTTTGAACCGGTTGAGTAACTCTGTCTAAGTCTAAAATTGTCTAACTTTGTGATCAAGAAACCTTATGGGATTCAACTCTAATTCTCAGCTCAATCACTCATTTACACACACATGGTTTTACTCCTTCATTCCCTATAACTTTTAACTTTGAATATATAAAAGGGAATCGAAGCAGAGGCAGTTAACTGAATTAGCTCCAAAGGGCTCTGAAGCCTCTATTCACCTACTCTAATGCTGCTTCATAGCAAAATTTATCTACCAATAATCCTGTGAAATGTGCTTGAGAATTTCTCCACCACTTTCCCCAATCCCTCTCCATTTTGCTGCTTCTTACATATTATAAGATCAATTAACTTTTGTTACCAGGCTTGAGTGGATTTCTTTTTAATTCTTGTAATAAGTAAGAAAGGCAAGTCAAAATCTTTGGGGATTTTTTAGCTAAAGACTTTAAGGAACATTTCTTTGTAATTGCAACTCACTTGACTAATCCAGAATCCAGATTATGCTCTCAGTTTCATTTACACAGTAAAAACTAGAAAGTTCATCGGTTATAGGCAGTCGCTCGTATGTATAGTGTATGAAATGGATTCATTTTTATGCAGTCAGTAGTGTTCCTGTTCAACACGGTTGAGTAGTCATTTTATGAGAAATCATTAAATTATATCTAAAAAACGCCTTTTATTTATTACATTGAGTATAATACTAAGCATGGGATTACTAGTTACGTTATTTAGTGTACTTGTAAACTTTTATTGAAATCAGTGGAATTGTAATTAATATTATATTATATCTATAAATTAATTGATGTCCTTTATCTAAATATGTACATGCTTGTGAGGTAGATCGTTCCATTTTTATCATTCACCGTGTGGATTTGAAATCGTCAGTAATTAGTTAAGTTACGATGATTCACAGACAGTATATTTGAGGTAGAATGCGATTCTTACAACATTAAAATTGAATATTCTGTATCGATCATCCAAACATGTCAAGAATAAAAACATTTCACTCAATAATTACTAAACTAGAAATGATAATAAAACGATCACATTTCCATGAATTCAATCTTCACACTTTAATACTACTCAAAAATAAAAATAATTCAAAGCCCATCTAGATCCTTTTAAAATTACAAGCCAAAAAACATCTATTAATATTAATTAAACATTACGCAACTTCTCCATAAAAGACAATAGTCGCTAGTTAATTATCCTAAATTAATCATGCTTATCCCTACTACCCGAAAGTTTCCCTCAACCCGTTGTCCGTTTCTTTTATGATTATATGCTTCTTCAGAAAAAGTCTATACACTTCGGAACCCGTTTTTTTACAGAAAAATACCAAGTACTTTCCAGCAAAGACCAGTATACATATAACATCAAACGATTTCTTAACTATTTATGCATACAAGGGCAACGCCACCGTAATTCCACAGTCGATAGTAATGTTCATAATTCTAATCGTATACACAAATCACAAATTTGAAGTCCTAGCAATTTTTATAATTTTAAAGTCTGTATAATTACAAATCGTCACAATTTAATGAGGTATTGTTTGTAATGTAATTGTCTCGTCTTTTTACCATAAGTTGAGTCTATCAAGGTCCAATAGGCGTTTACTCGTATACATGATTTTTGTTCGTTTGGTCACGTAAAGTTCCTTTAATGTAATTTATAGTTCTTACTACAACAATTATATTTGTCCAGCTACAATTAAATTTATACCCAGCCTTTGAAAATAAAAACTAGATTACAACTAAGCCTAACTAAAATAATAATATATTGCTATTACATAATAAATAGGAATGTCTCATTTCACTAGGGATGATGAAATATTTATTTTTTTTACTTATCATCATCTCCCACGATAACCTTCTCACCTCTTGTACCAAGGTTGAGGCCAAGTCCACTAAGGGCTGGATGATGATGATGATGATGTCCAAGCCCATGCTGATGTTGCTGGTTGACCAAGTTTGCCTGTGGAATAATGTGAGAAAGTGCCGAAGCAAATGGAAACGGAGATGGATATTCCCCGAATAAAGATGCAGCCGAGAAGGGATTAAACCCCGGTGGAAGTTCATGAGGAAGCTCGAGTCCGGTGCTGTGAGACTTGCCCGATTTTTGATGAAGGATATGGCCCATTCCCACAGCAGTAGGGTTGTTATTATTATGCTCATTCAGTGCGGATAAACCACCCCCACTGGTTAAGTGGTGGTGGTGGTTTTTGCCATTATTATTGCTATTGCTTCCTCCGCCTCCGGAGGAAGATGTGGAAAGGGTTGAGGATGGAGATGAATTCATCATATTGTTATTCGCATTATTGTTAATATTGATATTATTCGAGGCTGAGGTCGGACTTGTGGTTGATGTGGAATTTGATGCGTTAATTTGATTACTAGATGAGACTGATGGGTTTGTTGTAGAGTTTGATGGAAGCGTGTTCGAAGAATTTTGATTTTGACTATTCTCTAACGCTTGATCCAAGCCCTTTTTCAGAAGGTCGAGTTTAAGGGATTTCCCATACTTCCCACGGACGTACATTAACAAGCTGTTGTAGGGAATTCCAAATATCCGAGATGCCTAGTGGATGTTTACAGTTTAATTAGGTATATTATGTTAGAATGGAATTTAGCCGTCTAGTTTGCATGATTCTAATTCTAACCGTTTCAATCAAAATTAAAGGAGGAATAAACCAATAGGTTCTGCTATATTTGGAGGCTTGTAGAAGGTTAAATTTGCTCAAAATGTTAAAATCCATACCTGTGAAGTAGTCATCTTCTTATTCCATACATTATGCAGGGCTTCAGTCAAATCCGCATTACTCCAAGCTCTTGGAGGTCCACCCCTTGGTGCACTATGCTGAGCCCTGTGCCTGCCAAATATCGGTGGAGGTCCAAGCGGAAGTCCAGGCCATCCAACCGGACTTCCTCTAGTTGGATCATTTTTAGCCCCTCGTCCCCCTCCCCCACCCCGTTCCTGTGTCTCCCTTTCCTCTTTACCCGGTGGATGGTGATGATGCTGGAATAAATGATGATTCCCTTGGGTCAACTGCATCGGCAGTTGGTATCCTGAGGAAGAATAGACCCCAGTGGAAGGTGGAGTTGACACCGTATCAGCCCCCGGTTCATCCTCATTGTTAGCATTTCCGCTGTGATTGCCCCCCAGAGGGGTGATTGACATTGAGCCCATTGGATTCATAAAGAAACTAGAGGGCGAAGGGGGTGATTGCTTATTGAAATTTAAGGGAAGGTTAAGATGATGACTGTTTGCATTCCTAGCCATAGCATGAGCCGGGTGATCCGGGTGAAGTCCGAATAGGGGAAAGTCGTGGGGTGAGCTGTGATTTGGAAGGTGATGCCTAGACTGTTGTTGAAGGTGAGCGAGAAAGTTTTTATGGTCAGTGGAAGGGGATATTGGGGGTGATTGACAGTGATCCGCAGTAGATGATATCCCATCGTCAGAGTCTCCATCGTTGGGTTTAAGAGGCTGTAAATTAGATTAAGGGAACATATTTTACATCCGTGAAACCTAAAGTATGCATTAAAATTGTCATTTTTAACTTTGCAAGGCAAAGCTTAAGCTTGTATGCTTTTTAACGCTTTAAACAGATAATAAATACTTCCAATTATATCAAAATCTTTAGCTCACCGATCCCCGTTGAAGCCCAAGGGGTGGAGTAACCCTGGTAGAATTCATGGTTGGGCTCCAGTTCCTTAAAAAGGGTAGGTGACCCGGCCCTGGGAACTGTACTCCTTGACTAATCCCCTTGATTTTAAGTTTCTTACTCCCACCAGTACTACCACTACCACCAAGTCCCAGGGTATAATCCAAACCTCTATTTTGATTCTGCTCCTCATCAATAATCCTTTCTGGGCCGTTATTATCATCTCGATTATTATTGCTATTACTCCTGTTGTTGTTTCTAAGATTCATTGGAAGACCCACAAGCAAGTCTCTGTCTTGATTATGTCTCCTTGATGAGCGTCTCCGCTGAGCCAATCTGGCCATCACTGTCCGTCTAATACTTCTTTGGCTTAGACCATCCTCTGCCTCGTCTTCAACGTCTTCGTCAAGCAGAAGGTGATGTTCCTGTTGGGAATGATGATGTTGGCGTTTATGATGATGATTTTGATGAGATTGTTGCGAATTACTATCTTCCCTCGATCCTTTATTCTCTGATGGAGCTTGCAAATGTTCAAGACTTATTTCCAAATTGCTCCGGTTGTACTCGGGAGAGTTTATTACTTTTCTCAGGTCTTGAGCTATGTAATCCCCAGATCTTCTTCGAGGTCTTGCCTAGCTCAACAAACAAATCAAGCTTGGGATGAAAATTTGAAAACTTAATTTATATCACTGTATAATTAAAATCTACACCTGCACCTATGTAAGAGTCATGCAACTTGAGATATACAAGGGAAAAGACCTAATTCTGAAGCATTTTTAGTTTTTAGGACATTCATCAACATTTTTGACAGATTTACAATGGATCTGAAGACTTTCCACATGATTATTTACTTTTTACTGGAAATGTCTTACTAACGTGCTATGCTCTAGACTTCACTTTCTTCAATACATTAAGATAATATCCAATCTCAATATTAAATGGAAGAAAGATACTAGTATGCTTTATAAGGTTTTATACAAAGTGAAGATAATTCACCTGCTTTCTCCTAGGGAGTAGGCTCTGCTTGGAAGTGGATCCGCCAAGGATATGGAAATCTGTATGACTTTGATTAATCTCCCCCTCATTGCCACTATTTTGTCCGTGATCCTCGGGCAATAAATGATCACCCTGGTGGTCCTCTAGACGATGATGATGTTGGTAATGATGATGATGATGATTGGTCGTGGCTGCCACTGTGGTTGTCGCACAAGTCGGTTGAAAGACGTCCACCGAATGAATTTGCAACATTGAGGTTTCCCTGAGGCTTTGAGGTTTCCCTGTGTTGATATTTCTCGGTGAATTCGAATCCGAACGTTCAATAATTTCTAGTGATTTCCTCTTGATTGACCCTTCCATTGACAAGTTCAGGGCTTCATGCAAATTCGGCCTGAACTCTGGTGACGGCATCATCGTCCTCGAGCTAAGTTTCTTATGATTATTCCCCATGGATGGGGATGAGGATGATGTGAGTTCACTTTGGGGGGTACGTTTTGGGTAAAAGTTACCACATCTTTGGAACAACTCTGGACCTAGCTTTCCTATTGTATCTGTTAGCCCTCGTATCTATTAAGAGCACAGGGATTAAGTTCAAGTTAGCTGGCCGTTGTATAAGGTTTTGAAATCGGCTATAATTATTCTCAAATGGTAGGCTATTTCTCTATAAATAAAGTGAATATAGTAATTTCTAAAATCCAACCCGAATTCAGTAAAATAAAGCCGTTTTCTTCGGCTCCACAATTATTTCATAGCTTTTAAAAAACTTTCTCCTCTATGAACCAAGCATCTCTCACCCATCTAGTCTTAGCTGTTGTTATCCATCCTATTACATCAATGCAACATGCATGCATACCCAACCAAACTACAAAACTATTTTTCTAAAATGAGACACTCAGGGATTGGATTGAATCAGTGGATAAAATCACTCTCTTGTAGTGCAACAAATAAGCCAAAAGTAAAGCATGATCTAACTTAATGATTCCCTTTTGACTCGCCTATTTATGCACAAGCATCCGTTACGCAGCTTTACATTCCCTCCACATGATAATGTCCCTACTTATCTAAAGTAAAGTAATAGAAAGTACACCATAATAGACATCCAAGGACGTAAATAGACCACATGGAGATAATAGTTTGGTTTGGGTATAAAGCACACAACAATATAGCCCAAAACTTGTTCCACAATCATTTTATAACCAACCATGAAACCAAAGCTATCTCTATCTATCACTTATTATTATTACTCTGTTCTATATGATGATCTATCTACTTCAGGGATGCAAATAGAAATAAAGTGAAAGCTGAACGAAGAGATATCTCCCATTATTTATAGGGAAAGGGTGAAGGCCCAAAAATGGTTTGCTTCTAAAGGGTTGAGCAATATTTAAAACGGAGGAAGCAGCATATCGTCTAGGAAGTTGATTCATTATTCAGTCATGCTGAGCATCAAACTCTTATGCTTTACTACATAATATGTAGACAGTGTGTGCTACATAGCTCACTATCATGAGCAATTGCATTGCATGTTTTAGTTGCTTAATTTCTACACTATAGGAATGGAAAGTGGAATCGAGAAATGTATAGTGTGTGATATGATCACGATCATCATCATCATCATCCCTTTCCTTTGATATTTTGAATTGTGATCTTGATCGTTCATTTATACTCCAGCCGAGCTAATAAGGGGAAGAACATGTGAGTTTGTTATTACTCATTCATGTTATATTTATACTGCACAATCTAAAGGAAGGGTTTGGAAGGGAATTGGAATGGAAATGAGAATGTTGGAGAGAAAGCAAAGGGAGCTTATCTTTTGACAGAGTGGAACTGATAGAAGTGAAATAATATGTATATTATATGAAGATAATTGAATTTTGTACACGACATCATTCATAACTCCATAACAAAATTCTACGATGGAGTATACGATACTCTAGAGTGAAATTAAAATTATATTTGCATGTCTCCTTTGTCCAATCTTTCAATGGAGTTTTAAAGATCGAATTCCTGTGCAGGTTTATAAGAGTAGGTAAGCTACTAGCTAATTTTCATCACAACTTGGTAACTGTTTGGTGTTATTTATAGAGGTTATTTTTGCAAACCGTAAAATTAAAATAATATGGAGGAGTAAAAAAGCCTGTCTGTACGAGGATAACCCAAATATAAATTATATTAACTCCAAACGAAGTAGATAGGTCCTTCCTAGAGGTAATAAATCTACTCTACTCATTATAAACTCAGCTTTCTAAAGGATAACCTTATTTTAACCCTTTGTGTTATCTTCTAAAAAGACACCGACCCTTGAGGCACTTTCTCTCGATCTTTCCTTCACTCCACGTTTGCATCCTTTATTCTTTTATATACTCCTTGAGCCCGTCTTGCCACCGACAAACACTTTAACAAACCACTTTCTCCATCTTCACACTCTCTGTCCTTCTCTTTGTCTCCACAATAATAATATTTTACCACCCCTCATCATCATAATTTTGTCAAGTGAGCTGCTACACATAACTCTAAGATCATCTTTACCGGCATACTTTCTCAACTTAAGCAAGTCTACAAGAAAGTTTTTAGTATCAAACTACTAACCGCAACTGCCCGTGTGGGATGCTATATCCCTTCTTTCAATGATATTTGATAAAAACAAGGGTAACTACAAGCTTAAGTTAGGGATATGCAAAAAGATTTCAAGTTTTCTTAACTCCGTGCTAGAGAGATACTGTACACTAACTGTAATGTCAACTAAAGACTACAAATACTATCTCACCTCTCTGAAAAAGTTACTACTACCCCACAGCCGTTATTGTTCAGCATTTTATAAGAAGTAAAAGGCAATATCTAAATAGTCCTTAATCTAATTTCTAAATCTAGGAGTTATAAGAACTTGGTTACAAAACAAAATATTCTTTCACCTGTAAGGACTCAGCAGACTTGACAAGACTCGGTAACCTCTCAAGACTGACATCAACTTCACCCCGGTACATAAAGTCAATGAGGGCCTGCACCTCCCAAGCTTGATAGTCCTTGAGCACAATCACAGGGTGTTTACAAGGGTTTTCTGCAAAAATCCTTTGAAAATATTCGCTACAGGCTGAAAGGACTATTTTGTGAGCCTTGAGTTTCAACACTCCGTCCACTTCTGCAGAATCTTGGTCTTTCTTGTCGTCCTTTCTTGATTTCTTATCATTCCTACAGTTACCATTCCAAGTATCTCTAGCGTTCTCTTTATCACCCGTCCTTATCTTTTTATTCTTGACCAGCTCGGCTGGTGGACCCTTGTCAGGGTCACAAATCAAGGTTACATCACAAAAAGTCTCATTTTGCAACAGGGACTCAAAAGCTAGTAAGATATGGGTTTGATGGTTCTTCCAGCGAAGATGATAATGGGATTTTAAAATCAGAGACGGAGTTATCGAAGTCTCATACTCGGAGTTTGATGAGTTTATTAGTTTTTCTTCTAAATCCACCTGACAATCCTTCAATCCCTGTACCACAGGGTCAGCTAAGGGATACGTCTTACCGGAAGTATTGTTGTTATTGTTAAATCTACTTATAAGCTTTTGAGACCTCGTAAGGTCAACTCCACTTAGTCCACTATTATCTCCCAGATAGGCTGGACTCTGTCCGGTGAAATCGAGACTAAATCCCAGATCATAATCTTCATCTCCATCGGGACTTATACCGAATTCATCTTCTAAATCCGGCTCATCGTCATATTCCTCCTCATCCTCAGAGTCTCCAAGCTTCAATAGTTTTTTTGTCTGCACAGGTTCCGAACTTTTCCTTCTATTGAGCTCCCTTTTTCTCTTCCCTAAAGAGCCCTGATCATCTCCCAAATTATTGTTATTGCTAGCAATATTTTTCAAATCACCTACTACATTAATAGTACCACTGATTTGGAAATTATTCATATCATCCTCCTCATCCTGCCCAGCAGCTCTTAGTGTAGTTTTATTCTTGATAAGCCCACTTCTACTACCTTTACCATTACCACCCGAAGAAGACTCTGTACTCGTGTTGGAAGCAGAGGATTCTGAGAACTCTCCATTCTCAAGAAGGTGGTGGTGGTCGCGTTGACTGTTCTGATGACTAATAATATTATTATTTGCATTATTTCTTCCATTTTTACTATTTCTCTCTGAAGGAGCTTCATCATCATCGCCATCCCTATGGATTTTATTCTCGGTAATATTTCCACCACCAACCTCAACTTTTTCTTTAAACTCATCATCATCATCCTCCATCTTCTTGGCTTTCAAAAGATGTAAAGAATCCGAGTCTGAGACTCCTCCAGATGGGGAATTAAGATTGGTAGATTCATTTATTGAACCAGTTGACAATTTTGTTGTCTTCTTGTCTCCAGTTGATGATGAAGTACTATTAGTAGCTGTAGCAGTCCTTTCTATTCCTGTGGAATACTCCCTAGTGATTTCTTTAGGACTACTACTACTACTACTACTATTTGCATTAAAAGTGGTATCAATACCAGAGGCTTTCTTAATACTGGAAGATGTAGCATTTGCAGAAGATTCAGATGTACTCATACTCATGCTATTTATATTGATGATGCCCGTGGTAGCGGTAGTGGTGATAGGAGGAATTTCTCCGGAAGATGTGGATGCCATATCTGTATTATTGATTATTAATTAGTCCCGGTCTCACTCACTTCCCTTTTCTCTTCCCTCCTTCTCCCTGCAAAATTCAATTAAAATCTGACTTCAGCCTCTCAAACTTTCTAATGTGAGATGAGAGTCTTGGCACATACCATACATATAATGCATATAAACCTCGGTAGCAGCCGTGTAAGAGCATGCATGCATAACATTTACTCATTATAGAAAGGCTAAAAGACCCCGGCACACACACAGCCAAGTAGGTAATAATAAAGAAGAAAAGTACACAAAATGTATACTATGTAGTTTGACGAGTATAAGCATCTAATCACATCACATTGAATAAACGAAGGGATATGTATATTGTTTTATGGGTATTAATTATATTATTTTACATCCATCCGTCCACATCCAACTTCACATGCATTGGACTGAGACTAGAGTTACTGGAAGTGAGTGGGATGGATGGAAAGAAAGCTTTGCTTGAGCCCAGATGGGTCTTTTTTGGTGAGAGAGAAGATTTCTTATGCAGATTTTAGATGATTTTAGGCCTAATAAGAATGAGCTTTCCAATATTAAATATATCACACAAAGTTTCTGTTTGTGCGTACCGTGTGCATGTAAGGAGTATTGGAATAACGTATATGCCAGGAACCCCTTCATCTCTCACCCTTCTTACTTCCTCTCTCTTCTTGATCCATTATCTTGCTCAAAATCCTAATGAATGAATGAATGCAGCCCAGCAACCCGACAACCCAGAATTATCCATTAGTTTGTTAGAAAAGTTGGGAGTATGGTAAGTTAGTTCTGTATGTTGTTTGTTAGTGTATAGGTTTAAGGAGGTTTATTTATGTACACGTTTGTAGATTTAGAGCTCTCGCAGGCATTAAACGTATCTTATCTTGATGTGTTTTTATAAAAAAAAAAGTTTATTAGACAACCGTTGAGTAGGATGGGAAAGCTGGGGAAAGTGGAAGAGTGTTTTCTGTTAGTGCTTACATGACGTTAGGATGTATTATATGTTTTTTTTATCATCATATTTCTAACAGGTTGTAAATTTCGGTGTTAATGGCATTTTAAAAATTAAATTGATAATATTTTTTGTATACTTGTCTTTCTCTTAGAATTACTTTCACCTGAACTTTGCAAACTCAGAGCATGAGGATAAAAAACTAATTTACAATTCACAAAGGCGAAAGGAAGCAATTCTCAAAAATGATTCGTGCAAACGATTTTTCAGCAACAAATTGTAGCTTTAAAAAAGATCTAAAATGCGTCGACGTCTTTAAAAAACAGGTTTTATCATTAAATTTAGCTAACCCCGTTCAAATTTGAAGGGGATTCACCAGAGACGAGCTAATTCATTTTTTACCCCATTTCTATACATTTTCGAGCATAAATTCAATTAACTCAAGCACGAAGACAAAGAAACAAACGCACCGTATAAAAAATCACGACCTTTATAAACCATTGTAAATTGTGTATCTGCTTTTATCCTCAGAAACCAAATCATTCCTCTAAAATAAAATACTTTAATTCCTCATTTAATTTTTGGGGTTGATTAAGCACTTTTAATTGTGCCTCTTTAAATCAGTTCTCTTCCTACACTTCTTCAGCCTAGTTGTCTTTTGTACGTAGGCGATTTTAAACATCTGAATAAAATGCCACGCCATGAACTAAACAGTATAATAGTACGTAGATAGATGACTCAAGTAGGGAAAGTCGTTTCCACTTCACCCGTCATTATAATTGTCCTTTTCACTCCCTAATGCATTATTATTCCCAAGGTTCATTCCAATCCTAAAGTACAATGCATTTCATACCCCCAGTAGTATCCTAACCCCCCGGCCATATGTCGCGCTCGTTAATTTTAGCCGCACGATATCCTTTAAATGTTAAAGGGGTACCTCTCCCATGTTAAATATGCTTCAAAATATATTTTTATGCATATATAAGCCGCGGCATATGGCAAGGATTTTAGGGTAAGTAGGTAGTGCTTTACTGTCCCCGAGAAACTTTCCATAAATGCAGCGTATTTATTACACTTTGGGTAGCGGTAAACGACTATAGTACTCTTGGGGTCGACTTTCCCATACAAATTGTAAAATATTAATTTACCCTCTTGCTTCAAGCGTAACATATTACGGTCTTATTTTAATAGTTAAACTTCTATAAGACTATTCGTGCTTCAAGACTTTCTTCTACATTAAATACAGTGTATGTAGTAAACTGGCGTATGAGTAATGATAATTATTATTTAGCCAGAATGCACGTTGCATATAAAACAATTCCAATATCTCTCTCATCATTATTATGATCACTTCTTCAAAGAAATGTATACCCTGTATTATTAGCATTTGTAGAGTGTGCCTACTACAACTTTAGATAGGAGTCTATGCTGTGCCGAAGAACAGGATCTGCTTAAACAAATCTAAACTTGGGTTGTGAAATTGATAAAATTCATTATTAGCTTTTAGAAATACAATAGAAACCAGAGAGATATCCATTTTGGTTTGCTAAGCGTTCCCTGCAGAGTTCCATCTCCAATCCCCTTTCCATACCCTAACTCTACTTATATGTTTTAAAATCATTAGTAAGTGGCTACTATAGAAGTAATACATGATTCAAAACTTAACCTTAGATCATAACATAACCTAATCACAAACAAAGGATATTGCACCCCATATAATATTTATGCATGTAAATAAAATCCAGTTGAATTTGGTTTATGGAGGTTTATCTGGATGTAGTCAGAATCCAACCTTGTCCGGATGTCTGTTTGGATGACCGCGACGCATTCCCAAACGCGGTGTATGATTTAAACATGTAATCCGTCGTTTTAGAGGGGATGTTAATGATCGGCCTTTAGGTGGTAAGCCAAGTGGCATGGACCACTAAGGGGACTTATAGAGACACATAATGCAACAAATCGTAAGTAAATCGATGATTTCGCTGGGAAAATTGAAGGTCGCTTACATTGATGGTTTCTGGCTCACAAACTTATGGAATCTTGCCTCACTGTTGAAACAGGGCTTTCGTTAAGGTTTAACCAAACCTACATAACCCCACGAATTTCATAATATGGGCTTATCCGCCTAGCAATCCTGTAACGTACTCCGCATTAGACTATGCATATGGATGAATAGATGAAATGTGCATGTGAAGTCTCGTAAGAACAAAAGGGTTTGCTTTCTATCTGACATGATTTGTTAATATAATGGAGACTTTATAGTTCGTTCGTGATTTTGATTATAATACAACGAGCTAGGGTTCTCGTTGTCTATTTTAGCCTGTTCATTCTTGTGGTTCATTCGTGGTCTTGTTCAGATTTCATATTCTAGCTTCTAGCCATCGTTTTAAATAGTGTTGTCATTACTCATATCCTTATCCATGTGTCTTATCCCCATACTATACTCACTTTCTACCTTTCTCTAGCAGTTTAATAAGTACGTACTATGTAAATTCGATTGACATATCACTTACTAGCCCAATGCAGAGATATCATTGTGATCATGATCCATGCATCTAGGTCCCCAAAAGCATCATTCTACTACCCTTTATTATGGCTTCACTCATTAAAATCCAAAGGTTAACTTGCACACTTAAAGGTTCCTTTTGTTCTTTGTGCAGCGGTGGTGGTTTCCTAGTAGTTAGGCAAGTGGAAGAGATATGTGACGTGTGATGATGATGCTAGTGATTTACATAGGACATTCCAGTTGCTTCACTTTGCAGGAAGAAGAATATCTCAAGTAATAAGTTTTCAACGAAACCATTATATTTCTTTTGATATCTGTAAGACATTCTGCTTAAAAAACCATGTTTGGAATATCTAACTTTTGACTTCAGTCACATTAATTACTGTGTTTCAAATCTTTTCCCACAAGTATTCAATAAATTATTATGAAAAATCTTCTAGTTTTAACGGTTCAAGAGCACACGTAACATAACCTAACAATGACATTGTTGAATGAAATAGAAGAGTTTTAATATACTGTGAAGGTGAATTAAATACGGTACGGTGTGATATTTTTTAATTTAATAATAGCAGGATTAAAGATTTCCGATTTAACATTTCCAAAAATAGCGAAAACGTCTCGGCTAGTAATCCAAATAGCCATATTATGCTGTTCAAGCTTGTTTGTACAATCCATTAATAATCTCTAGAAAGTAAATAGTAGATATTGCGGGCGTCACAAACAACCCAATAAATTATTTCAACCGTACAAAAGCTGATTATTCAATCAATTTGATTAATTGCGTCCAGTTTTCCCTAATCTATCTCTTCAGTCATATACAAATATTATTTTCTTACAGAGGATTCACTTGCATAACAGGGTTTCTGGACATATCTAATGAATCCTGAATGAACGATAGGTTAATAAGTATATGATACTAATGTAATATATGATCCTTCTCGCAAATTGCTTACTATTCATTCATCCTTTTATCCTTTCTCTCCACCAGCTAGACAGGCAAACAAATATTGTGGACAAATATTGAATCAAAACTGAATCATCAAGCTAGTTATCAAATAATTCACAACACTAACCAGCCTTTCACTTTCACCAGCTATCCAATGGAGTGGTAAACAACTAATGATATTTGACATAGGTAACCTGCAATTTATAACTAAGTATCCTCATCAATATAATCTTTACTCTAGCAGCAAGCCATTTTATCTTTATCCATACAGTACTAGCTGCTACTTTTTGTTGACTGTTTAGCTAGATTACTTCTACACCACCCGGTTTACTCGTGGTTTAGCCACGAAGCTAATTCTCACTTAATCCTTTGAAACCCCGTAGAATCACAATCGGACTTAGGTCTGGTATCTTCCAGCTTTAGAGGATCCTCAAGGTTTGAACTATGGGTTTAGTAGATTGGAAATTTAAACGGATGCTGACTAACAAGGGAACAGAGACAGTTGATAACTTTCCCCTAATAGATTGGCCCTCCTGCCCTTAATCAACTTTAGCAAGATTGCGAGCCGTTGAATAATTAATTACTCGTGCATCGCAAAAAGCCAAAAGAATCTATATCGACCAATGCCAACAACAGGCCGTTATATTGTAAGATAAAAGTTCCAAAACCCCTTAGGCAGTAGGGAACACTGGACGGTTTTTGGTCCACAGTGGTCAAAAAACGGTCCACACTTGTGGACGGAAAGTGGCCTACTGTGGACAGCTTTCCGTCCACATGTGGCCATAAACCGATTAAAATCTGAAATCGGTCGGCACTCGATGATTTATGTGTTAAAAAGAATTATTAAAATAAAAAAGCCCCCCTTGTGGACAGGTTTCCATCCACGGTGTACCGAAACCTGTCCACACAATCTGATATTTTGTATTTATTTTCCTGTGGACGGAAAGTGGTCCACTGTGGACAGGTTTATGGCCATATGTGGACGGAAAGCTGTCCACAGTTGGTCACCGTTTTCTGACCACTGTGGACCAAAAACCGTCCAATGTTCCCTACTGTTAGTTGTCTTGCAACGTACGCCTACCGTTTATCCTTAAGTTCCAGCAGCTACTAAAATTTAACCTCAAAATACCCTGAATAGAATACTGACCCGGGCTGCATTTTGACAATCTGCGCTACTTACTTAGTACGTAGAAGGGAGACTCCTTTATTGCATGAATAATTTACCCTCTTCTGGCAACGGACTGTATCACCAACCATCACCTTAATATGAAACTGGTATTACCCTTACCACCCAAAACTAACCACAGGTATACTACTTAACTCCTTACTGCTTCAAACTATGTATACTGATAAGGATAACCGATGAGAGACAAGGGAGAAAGAACCGGGTTGCCGGTTAGTGAGTAGATCCAATTGTGTGTGGTCAATTAGACTTTACTTTTACCCTCACTCAACTAACTCAGTTATTTATCCCTGAATCTGAATAAATATGGGTTTTATTTTTGTGCTTGGAACTTGGTATCTGTAGTGGGATTTGGGATTTAAACCTTTAAAAGCAAAGGTTCATGATAGAAATAATATTTGCTTCAATGCTGGAATAAACAGACCATGAGATTTATTTAGATAGGATTTGTGGTTGTGGTGTACCATATGTAAATACGATACGCAGACTATTACCCGTCGAATAAATACTTGATGAACTCTATCAACCACCTTCGTGTCTTAATGTGATTCATAATTGATGACTTTACAACTTTATATGGACATTTTCTGGCCATTTTCTAGGGATAAGATAATGATATTAAACTCTCCTAGTAAAAACTGGCCTACCAACTAACTTTTTTGAATAAATAATACAACTTTGCATTTATGTGCGTCTTATCACACAAAGGATACTCAAATAAAAATAATGAAAATCAAATAAAAAATTACGACTAAAGTCACAGTATTCACCAGCATGAATTTTAATTTAAAGGGTCTTCGTCCTCATCTTACCTCGCTGTCAAACTTCAAATGAAAGAATATCGATATAATGACTAATGATCGAGTTAAAACAGGAAATACGAACTCACTGCCAAATTCTCAATCAGTCTTAATTTAAACTTGCTCAGGTAAGCGAATAAATCCCAAGTTCTTTTTTTGCACTCAGATCATAAAAACTTCTAACTTTCATGGTGAAAGTAAAAGTTTCCTTTATTGGATCCAATAAATACACAGAATAAAAAACAAAGCTTTTATACCGCCAGTAGTGCATTTCATATTAAGCAAAATCCCTAAATGAATGAAAGGAACTTGCTATACAGAGATTCGCGGATCCAACTCTGCACGGAAGTAAAAGTAATGTTCTTCTGCTACTACTACTGCTACCTGCTACCGTATCCCCATAATTACACAACATGTTAACTTAACAAGTTGATAATAAATAGGATAAGGATATGCAGAGTACGGGAAAGTTTAATACTTGCATGTGTACTCCAAAGGAAAAAGTTAAGTTACTTTACAGGGGAAAATTGCATTTCTCAAACGAGTTGGCAAAAACTGGAGTAAAAGTAAAACTCTTTCTCCAAAGCTTAAGAGTATTAGGTTCAAGTAATTTTATAAAGCTTGGAGTCTTTAGTTTTAAGAAACTGTGTAATATTCTACTCTACTAAAATGTGCAAGTTATACTAGTTAATCTATCAAATAGGAAGTAAGCAAACATTCGAGACTCTTAAATGAGGAATTATATCCTCTTGATAAATTGTGATCAAAGGCTCTCCTTTATAGTAAATTGGATCTCTTTTTCATTTCCTCTCAAAGTTTATACTTATACTTGCTCTAAACGGCGTACACTAATAAAAAGCAACCACATCAAAAACATCTAGTAAATTTTAGCCCCATGGATAAATTCACAGATCCCTTAACATGCTTTGACAAGCAAATAAGTAAAAATACTTACTCCTACGAAATAAAATCTTATATACTTCTTGCATGCTCTACTACTATTACTACTTTCACTTACTAAATTATTGGTAATTTCAGGCCAAAAAAATGCAAGCTCATCTCTAAATCTTAAATTACGTTTCATCAAATCAGCGATGCTAGATCTGGTTGTAAATCAGCTTTATTCTAATATGAATTAGAATAATAAAATAGTCAGGCTTACTTTTCTTCAACTTTATTCGATGCTGAAGTTCAAGAGTCGCATTTTCATCCACATGTTCCTCATATTTGTTGCCGTTACTTTTTATATCATAATGTTAATGTTTGTGAGAAATGCATACACTAACGTCTTAGAACATGTTTTGAAAGGGCCAAGTTTTTGCGAGTATGGTTTTTTAGCAGTGTAAAGGTTCCTTGCTGGAAGGAGAGAAAGTCCGGCCGGTTTGGTGCTTTTGGATGGGTTATAATACTGACCAACGATCAAAAAAGTAATTCAGTCGGGTTTTTTGAACCGAGCAGAATGGTCGTACTCAACTTGCGTCTCTCTCGTAGATTAAGGAGACTTTTGCCTTTCGTTTCGTTTCGTACTTGCTTTTTTTATTTTTTGTTGAATTGTATGAAATATTTTTTAGTTTGTTCACTTAATTCATAGAAAGTATAAATGAGTTTTTATAAACTAAAGCATATAAAACTCTAAAGTACCATTTTTTGTAAGAATAGAAAAGTACCCGTGCTTTACGTATACGTTTTCGATGAACCCGTAATGATTCTTTATGCTTTTAGACACTTAAAAATACTTGAGGTATATTTGTTGCGTTGATTTTTGAAGTAAGTTTCTGAGGTAGTCATTCTTTTGAGGTAGACTTTGTCTTGGATGACTTCACGAGTAGCTTGCTTAAATTTAAAATAATGAAGTTATCGAGGTAGTTGTATTTCCTTGTGAGGTAGGTTTGTTGAAGTTTAATATTAATTAATTAATTAAAGCCTACATTTGGCAATCATTGCATTACATTACTTGCATTCAGCCCTGGTTCATTTCAGACAGACTATAATTTACCCGTAATTACATTGACAACAATACACCTCTCTCTCTCTCCAACTAAATACTTACTCATAACACAATTTAACGCCTATTTCATATCATTTCTATGTACTTAGTTTCACTGAGTAGTTTCTTTACTCTTTGTAGCAGTAGCTCAGTTAGCCAAGTTCCTAAGTAAACTCATACAAAACACACGTTACACACTCAAAATGAGCGGAATGAGTATTGTGAAACATCGGAGTTCATTACCGTTTTTAGAAAGTTCTCAGGCAGACTGCTGTCTCGCTTGGTGAGTTTCGTATACACCCGTTAGTTTCAACACAATTGGTTCCTTTAAAATACATATGTACATATTTCCTTAATTACACATTACAAACTACAATTATGCAACTCAGTGTACATTACTGTTGAAATACTGCAAAATTTATAATTGTTCTGAGCCTCTCTACTTGCTTATTCTTACACAAGAAACTTATAACATCGTATCCTTCTAATTATGTAAAATACAATCGTATACTTTGATCAACAGACTCGGTATTTTTTAGGCTTTCTCAAAACTATAGACTTTCTACTTGGAAAAGTTACATATGAAAAAAAGTCTGGAACTCTAAAAAGTTAAAACTTTGCAAAAGTCAGATACAAAAATGCAATCCTTTCCACACACTTTTTTACTCCTAGAAAGTCATTAAATAGAGGTTGGTTCATGGGAGCACAATACCCGTGTAAAGTGAAAGAACCCCATAAATAAAATAATGTAGTACCAAGGTCACTGCTTGACTTTTAATATAGTAAACTTAAGTAAAAAGGTGATGAACTCTAAGCCCTTCTTATCTACTACTATCCCTACCTAAAAACCACAAAGAAGATCTATTTTTACACAAAGTTCTTTCACTTTTCCCCCATTCAGTTTCCCATAATGGGTCATAACCGTCCACTACTTGGTAATTTAAAGCCCTTCCGGGCCAGTATGCTCCTCGTTCCTTTCTTCCCCCCGTTACCCGTCCGTCTTTAATGAAGATAGAAGAACTCAACTACTTTGAACTTTGCTGCGATGCGATGCACAACACACGCAAAACTATAACCTCTTTGCTAACTTTTATAGCTTGGAAAGAAAGTCCTATGAATGAGGTGCAAAACGGGTAGGAAACCCTTTTAAAAAGCTGGATTCTTGACTCTTAAAATGATGAATGAATAGGAAGGAAGGAAGGTCAGATGTATCCACATGCAGGTTGGTTAGGAAAGAAAGTAGAGGTTAGGTTAGAAGTCCTACCTTAGTAATCATATTATTATGAAAGGAAAGGAGCCGGGGAAAGTTCGGGAAAGGAAAAAGCCGGTTAAGAGATAGTAAAAACGTGTTGGGAAAAACCCACGCGGTTGGGAAGAAAAAAGTCTTGAGAAAGTTCAGTATTTTTTAACTCCTACAACACTTACTTGGTCCTTCTTTTTAATTTAATAAAGACACCTTAACTTACTTTCCCCTAGGTAAAGGAACGGTAGGGAAAGGGGTGAAAAAAGATTTAATAAAAAGTCCAAGAACTTTTATAATTTTGTACCAAAGATTTCGCAGGACATGACATGATTCTTATCGTAGTCTTTGTTTTTTTGTTTTGAAATATGAATAAATGATCTTTCCCCTAAAAATCCCTCCACTGATTTACAACCCAACCGACTTGGATATAAAGACAGGAGGAGGATTGGATAAGGTTGTGAGAACCGGGTGAGGAATCAGAAGAGAGTGAGAGACTACCCGGGTATTTTTCTTGATGAGTCTTGAGAATCGTCTGATGATGATGAGCTTGATGAGTGTGATGTATATAGTAACGTAACTCGAGGTAGGATGCTGATGAAGGACCCCGAAAGTAAAGCATCCACCCATACATGCATGCAATCTCTTTCACCCATACAATAATGGTGACTGGTTAAAACTGAACACTACCCTGCTTCTTATAATTCTCTATGTAACTTCCTATGCAATGCCAACACAGCACATGCCAACCCATAGGTAGGCGTAAAGTAGTAGGTAGTAGGAGAGTAACTTGGTACCTATTTTTGTTGAAAGTAGTAACTGTACTTTGCATAAGCCCAGAGAGATGAAAGTATTCGACTAGTACGTAAGTAATATGCAAGGATAAATACACCAGACGGGGGGATCGGTCGAGTGCTTTTTACAAGTACGGGTGGCTTATACTTGGAGAGAAAGAACTCCCTGGTTAAACCATCCTATTAGATACCCGGATGGTGGTGCCCGACAGCCCCGACTATTTGTTCAGGGGGATGTTTGTTCATACGGATGTATTTACATTTACACGCATATGCATATGGATGTGTGCTGCCTGAGCCAGTGTGAACTTTAAGTTTTAGTTAAATCTGGCAAGGGAGAAAGTACTGGCTGCATTTGTACATTCACTGATTCTGTCTGACTGAAAGGGTAGAAATAGTAAGTACAGTGTAGGCATTGGAGGTTGGTAGTAGCACAGGATGACGGAAGAAGATACATGTATGCATATTATTATAAGTATTGGCACCCATAGACACACACACACAGGCCAAGCTACCTACTATCTTGTGTAAGGATGGCAGACGGGTGAGGGGGGAGTCCTCAACTAACATTCCTGAGAACCCAAACTTAATGAATCCGATTAGACAATAGATATGCAGAACGCAAGCGCTTGCTTAGGAGAAACTAACAAAACTAAAACTAACCCTTCTTCTTCAATCTTCTCACTTTCTTCTCCCAGCCTTAGTTCACTTGCAAGAAATCTCAAACACATGAGGATGCATCTAAGAGGAAGGATACATTCATCATTTCACATAGTTAAGTTCGTAGTTATTCGTGTGTACGTACACGCATTCTGAGGTATCTAAATAGATGGAATTTAGAAGCTATGACGGTGGACTTTCTTGGAGGATGCATACGTGGAACCCCTTGAGACTCCTGTCTTGTTTAACATACTATGGTTCGTTTGAGACAAAAGCACGTACAGATAATACTAAAATGAGAGTCTCATCAAGGTAGCCACTCAATAAGTATACACAGGACTTGGGCAAAAGCAATGTAATAATTGTACAGTAACGCTTCATCATGTCAAAACAATATGTAGGCACTAGAAAGAGTGTTTGGTCCTGCAAAAAACAGGAGCCATGGACCAATGTTTACTTTGTTGCTAAATGTTCTTTACCAAAAAAGTCAATAGTCAATGGGCTTTATTTATACTACTTAAACCTGTTTTACTTAGTTAACCTCATATGATAAGTTCCATCAATCTGTAAAAAAACAGCTCTAGATTTTCGGAACTATTAGTTCCGAATTGTAAGTTCTTGGGTTGGTAAAATTTATTCTGGTCGTAAATGAATTTGCATAAGAACGTATTATGCATAAGAATTCCAACCATCTACATAAACCAGCCTTCCGCCTACTCTTCTAGCTACCATAATGACGTATACTTCTGTCTATGTTGAGTAATTTTTCCCCATTTTTTTCACCACTACTCATTCCCCCGTATGCATATGCATGCCACGATCTGAGCCCCCTACTCTTCACCATCTTAATGAATATGCATGATGATAAGGGTTAGAAACAAAAGAGGATAAAACTTTTGAAGAATACAAGCAGAGAATGCAAGGCAAAGCAACATCAACCGAATGTGCATGAAGTTTCTGCATATGAAGCTTTCTATAATGATAATAATCTACGACCTCCTCGATTCCAAATGTGTATAGAAAGTATTATATCATCATCATCATCTCGACTAGAAAACTTTCTCTCTAAAAACTAGAGGATATACACATACTCTTTTTTTTATCGCTCGAATTCGTTCATTTATACAAAATACATTAGACGAAGGGGAGACATTAGTTAGGTTTTTTCCTGATTAAAAATGCATGCAATAATCCAATATAAGGTTTTACATCAACAGCCTTTCTATTTTTCATAGACAGATGCGGAACTTTACTTTCGATTTCATTTGCAACAATAATGCTATGAAGACAGAAAATATCGATTGCCAATATAATATAACCTAATTTATCTACATGGAATGGAAAGATTTACGTATTGAAGCATAGGAAGTTTTTTCCTTGATTAAAAAGTAGATTTATGCAATCGCTATTCTTCATATGAAATCCCTTTACGATTTAATAAGCTGAGAAAAAGTACTTCCATTCCAAAAAACAAAATTAGTCTTGAGTCATTAGTGAGTATGTGAATTCAAGAAAGGATCGACCCATAAATAAATGTCTACAAGTGACCCTTTACCAGTTCGGAGGTCGTAGGAAACAACTTATTTCGTTTTAACAAATAAATACAGAGACGTAAACAAAAAACCGACCTCTTCGGGTATGATAAACGAAGACATAATAAGTTCAGCTAGTAGGGGAAACTGGCACTATAATGAGAGAGATTTAAGCTTGACTTGACTTGAGAGAGGAAAGAATAAATCACCCATCACCTACCTACTGCTCGAAACTATCTATAGGTTAATGATTCGATTTAAAAGTACACTACAGCTACATAACAAACTAACAAGCAAAAAATTACTGCCAACCATCGCATCGTCAAGTAAAATATTCAAGTAAAATTATACTCCAACTCCCCCGTCTAACCCTGCAACGTGTCCCCGGTCCAATTATATTAAATAAAAAAATAAATCCACGAGTGTGTGTGAGTAGGGAGCACACATCTCTGTCTGTAGAATGTTTGTTATAAAGTCTCGTCTTCCCTCGGACGTTATAAAACGGAGATCTTTCACTAATGAAAGAATCGGGAGAAAAGTTCATTTCGATCCGGGATGGGAGTTGAACCTTCCTTACTTTCGTTATGCAGATCTTTACTGTCTCTCTATTGTACATCTGTCTATTGGGAAAGTATACGGTTCTTTAATTTATAGCTTATAGATTCATACCGTAGCTGTCCAATTAACAACCCGGTATACTATTAAAACTTGAGAATGCTGCTATTTTAGAGAGATGTTATTATTTAGAGGGAGGGCTGTTTATTGCAAATACGGTATAATAGTAGGCAGCGTTGTAGAGGTAAATTATACAAGGTTATGGATTGTCATTATTAAGTTAACTTGTATAAAATGTCCCTCATACGTATACCTACGTTTTTTACAAGATGAGATCCACTACTATAGAACTAGCAACTAGAAAGTAGAAACTAGACAAAAGTGAAGGAAGTTTTAAGTAAGTGCATGCATGCATTAGTAGTTAAGTCGTGTGGGAGAAACTAAAGAAGGGTTTGTGGAGTCGATCCTCATCGTACGAGTTTGTTCATAAGAATAAATGAGTGTGTATGGAAATGGAAGGATGTACGATGTATGCAAATGCCACTTCTTGTTTAGCTAAATTAGAGCCAGACAGCAAGGGTATTTTTTAGGGCCGTAAGAAACAAAGCTTGAGATTGGTGAAAGTTGAAAGTTGGTTGGATTTTGTTTGCAACACAAATCACAAATCCAGTACCAAACCAAAACCTAAGAAAAGTACAGCACTCAAATAAAATATCAACTTTACTTCATCCAGCTTGATACAGACTTAGTTAAGATTTGAAATTCATAGAAACTTAACAAAATTCTCCAATAGGAAGACAAATACCTGGCTAGAACTGTGAATACTAATTCACCTACTTTGCTTTCTGATATATTAGTTAAATATTTAACTAGTTAAGAGCTACGGCACTAAATTAAAGAATAAGTAAGATTAGAGATTGGCCAAGAAAAACACTCCTTTTTCAGGACAGGGAAGAGTCACGATTCTTCAATACATGTTACAATTTACAGGAGCAGTAAAGACTAGTGGAGGTGACTACCTTAGCTAGTGAGTAAGTGTTTTCTCTAAACTTTAATACCAAAAGATTTCCTGCCTCTTCCCCATCACGAAATAATATATCACATCCATCCCTCCAGAAATACTTTTACCAGGTTCACTACTACATACTCTCATACTATAAATAAGACAAAACACCACCTTTCTCCATTATGTAACACAGTAGATGAAGAGAACTGAACTGAGAGCTTATACATACCCAATCCTTTAACGTATCCTTACAAATAAAAATACAACCCCCTGATGTACCTTCCATATAGTCTTTTTTCCCTATGCATCTCCAGCTCATCAAGTTTCATCAGAGTAAAATAAAAAGGTCCCCAACTCTCACTTTGCATACAACACATCCCAGCTTTTAAAAGTATAAAATAAAACACACACACTCCCATTAACCAACCAACCTTCGTTACTTTTAGTAGTAGCAGTAGTAGCTTATAATATAATCAAATGAGCACTTTCATTCAACTCGAGGGGGGCCCCAGCCAACCTCCCAGTAGTCAAAGTAAAAATAAAATGTGTATGTTTTACTCGTACACACTTATGCAAATGACGGGATGTGAACGTATTGAATTTAGGAGTCCTTTTACAAGAAACAAAAGAGCTCAGTCGAAGAATCAGACAAGATATATTTTATTTTTATATAGATACATGTAAGTATCATTTAGCCCTCTCTATACTACATACTTTTCTATCTAAAATCTATCTCTTTGAAAGTACTATTCGGGTATAGGATATTAGCTACAGGAAGAATAGTATACAAGATGACGATATATTTATGCATCACGGCACTCCACCACCGAAGAGTTAAAACAATGTAATAAAGTAGCAGTGGAAAGTAGTAGTATACACTACTGCTTTCTCTGGATAGTAGTTCAATAAATGAATCTTCTCAAAGAAATCAACGTACATTCTACATTGTTGGGCTGAACTTTTAGTGATACCTGCATGCATGTATGTGTAGAGTGTGAGACTTACACGATATTTAGGTAAGTATACTGTGGAAATAAGGAAGGGCGAGGGTGTCATTTCACCTTTTGTATACTTAGATAAATATGTAGTGTATAGTTAGTAATGTTGCACTAGATTGAGGAATTCTGTCTAATGTCAATAGTAGACGCTTGTGTCTTAGGTAGGTGAAGGTGTGTAGTTTATCTGGCTGTGTTGAAGTTAAGCTGAAGATGGGACACGACACATGAACCCAAATGACTTTCTTCCACGTCACACTCATTTCCTGGGAACATTACTCCTACAACTGGGAGTGCAAGCGAGTGAACACTTTCTTCAAGATGGATTCTTAGGTATAGGAATGCCTTTGTGTAGAAATAATGAGCAAGAATGCCAAGAAGGGTGAATATTTTTAATGCTGATAATTTTGTAAAATCTAATTCTTCGTCATAATCATTTTGCTGTTTGAAAATTAAAGTTGGAAAGATACTGTCTAAGTAATCCAGTGGTAAAGATACCAGCCATAAATGTATCTAAAGTAAACGAGTTCCATTTCTACAAATCAACATTTTCAAAAAGAAATCTCCTGCATCCAACCGAATAGAGAATTGTTTAAGACAGTTCTCGTCGTCACCTATTGGGAGCTCTGGGTTATGTGGACGAAAGTCCAAAAGTACTGTCAGCCTGTTGGTAAACTTTCCATCCGTTGCCACAATATCGGTTTGATAAACCCCTTCAGTCACCAAACCATCTAAGATCAAATCCACTTTGAAGACATGCCCCGCAACGGAACTTCCATTCGCAATTTTTGTAACTTTCGGAAAGAATGTTTTATTTGTAGACTCAAATCTAACGTCCGCGTTTTGAAGGTCTAGATCGAGGTCTGAGACGAGAATCCCAGTGTTGATCACCGTCCCTGGGCTCATCGGAAAGCTTAGGTTGAAGAGGTTGGTAGTGTTTGAAATAAACACTGGCTAAAAATTCAATTGAAGTTGCAATTATAAACCATCAACGAATAAGAACTGCAGCAATTGTATTATAAGAGATAGATGGATAGCTCACTCCATGATTATTTTCGTCGATAATATTGAACACGAATCTGAATCCCTTTCGTAAGCCTGTATTGCAGGTAAAGTTACTCTCAAGGATCAACTGCTTTGTCCGTTCTACCGTTATAAAGTCTGGAAATATTACTTCTGACACGAATTCATAGAGTCCATTTGCTGACCGAGTTGTTCGCAAGTATTTAGAGAATCGGGTGGGCAAGATTTCCACATCGGTTACATTGAATAGAAATTGAGAACTAAAGTGCGATCAATTAAGTTTCAAAAAAGAAATCTAAAGTTTTCTGACAATTATTTCTTTATACATTCCTTACATAATAACTGTACTTCCTTTTGTGGTCTCGCGAATAGAATCAAAATGGATATTTGTATGGCCTTTTTCGAAACCGATCATCCCACAATCTGATTTTTTAAAAATATGAAAAATATTCCTTGTGAAAAAATGATTGTGATTTTTTAATGTTATAAAATGAGATTATTGCTTGCATTAGCATTACCTGCTTGAATAGGCCTTGCTAAATCGGCTAAACATAGCACGATCGAGATGCAGAGAAAATAATAATTTCTCATTTTGAAGCAGATATGTTTTTACTTATATTTTTGAACTTTTTTAAACTGGTTAAGAATGGTTCTTTTTTTAACTTTTTATACGATTTCAGTAACACGCTTACAGGTTGCTTATCAATAAAAGTTTACACCAATAATTAAACTTTTAAACTTTAAATCATTAACCGTTTAGTATTTCAAATTGTCTAATACTGTTCAATCCGATAAACCAGCTCATTCAACTTTTTTTAAAGTTTTATCATTTCGATCTACTAATTAAGCAGCGGGTATTATTGTAGTGCTTATCATTATTACCATTTCCTTTGCTCTACCGATGTTTTAACTCTCTTAAACTCAACATGCCGATACCATATCATCACATAAAAACCAAATCTAACGGAATATAAAAACCTTCAGCTAATTAACAGTCTGCATACACCTGTGATCCTTTGAATTTATTTACGACCCAGCAAGCCCATAAATGATCTTCGGGGAGGAGTTTTTAACTCTCGTTTATCGGTTACGCAAATATATCCTTCCCTTCAAATCTCTCAAATCATTATTTTATTGTAAAGATTTTCCTCATAATTACCTCCAAATCCATGTAATAATGAATCCTTCTCTAACCTTTGTTTTCATGATTTCCTCTCCAGATAAATCTCTTTAAACAGTTCCCACTTGGGTTTGCTTGATCATGATCATTACCGCATCGAAGTGAATCTTTTTAAAATAAAAAACAGTTAGCTTAAACTATCAACCATGATACGATACTCATTACAAACATTTCATAGATCATAGATAACCAGTGAACTTACTATGAATTAAAAATTTCCCAGTTTTAAACCCACTCCTCTCCAAGATAAACTACTCACCATAAATTTAACTTGGGTACGTATTTAGGTAATCCTTGAAAATGAAACCTTTCTCCTATAATAAAAGCCGTCCTTTCTATCTACATTTATAGCAATGAAATAGGAATATAATCTCTTCGCTAAACCTAATTTCTAGTCCATGTTTGAAAATGGGGAAAATGTTGGTGGATGTGAAATGTAAATGTGAATGTGAGTGAAGCTCAAGAGTTTCTCAGTCCGATTTTGAAGCAGGGAACTCCAATTGTCTCCTTTGTTTCTCTTAAAATTAATGATCCTCTCCATTTCCTTTACTCTCAAAACCATCCCGTCTCATTTGCAAGGGAAAGTAAAAAAATTCACCCAGAGTCACAGTCAGTACCAGTAGCAGTATAAGTTAAGTAAGTACTCCTAGTCAGTCTAATACAGACCGAAGTTAAAGAGAAAAACCCAGATTTTTCCCTTTCATTTCAAGAGAATTTTAGCCAAAAATAATTAATACAGAAATTATGATTTTTTCCTTTATGTATCCTGATTATAAGCGGTAGTATATAGCATGGGTGGCGGCTGTTGATGGAAATTATGATAAAAGAGAAACATATTCAACAAGATATACGCTTGAAGAGTACAGAGAAAGGTTAGCTCTAGCCTAACTTAGTTGGTTGGTTGGCTAAGGAGCCTTTAGGAATGGAATTATTAGACAAAGGGAACAAAAGACACCTCATCGTTACTTTAGTTTTATCGTATAGACATTTTTTAAACTTTATGTGGAAGAATAATAAGGAAGAAAGCGGAATGAATGACTACGTGGTATAAACCAGGCTACTACTACTAGTGGTAGTGACTGTTGTTGTGTGGTGCTAATGAGCAGATCAGTTTTTTTTATCAGAATTGAATGGGTGGTGGATGAGAGCTTGAGGTTTTGTTTTCATCTTTTTAATTCTATTTTTCGAGTGTGCTTTAAATTTAAATTTACGGTAGGATTAATGATGAGTTAAGGTTGGACCTAGCTAGGATTAATGAGAAAATCGTTTATTTCCTAGGTTGTTTTAATTGATGATGAATGTATAGTATATTAGTAAGTTAAGTAATAATATCTACAAGTTGAAGTGGCTTTTTTTGGTTGAGGAAATTCAGGTTAATTTAAATATGTACTTCCATACATTCAGTAATTCGCATAAGCTGTGAAGGATATTTTCAAAGCTTATGTTTCACATTTAAGTTCTTATCACAAGACCAGTAATATGAACTGAGCCTTCAATAATGCAGAAACGCCCAAGATGAAGTATGCGACAATATGCTCTGATAGCTTTAAGTCTGTATTTGTACTATTCTTTTGACTTTGTTGGCAAAACAAGTCATCAAATACATTAGAGGTTTAGTTGGTAGTTAATAAGTTGGTAGTTAGTATAATGTATCGTATCCTATGTTGATTAAAGTAATCAAAGCATTCATGCTAGTTTGCTAGTGAAACGTGTGTGTATCAATGTGACAAGAGATTAAAGAAACTTTTCAGCATTTCTTTGAAATAAGTTCCTCTTTGTAGCTAGTGAGGTGAAAAGTTTAGTTAGAATTCGACAAATCCTCAAGGGAAATATATTATAGGTTCGTTTAACATACGTTACATGATTTCCTTTACATTCTCTACCTAGAGTAAACACTTTCACCGTGGCATTTAAAGTGTATGACGCAATGTTAATTGAAATAATATCAGACACTTAGCCAGTTTTGTCACTTGGTTATAGTTAAGATCAGTTTAAAAGATTAGCTAACCAACACCCGTCGACCGAGCAATGTTCGAAATTTTATGAGACACTATAATTAAAAGCTTTCATTCCATGAACATCCTACATCAACGTTTTCAATTCGCCTATAAACATTGTTAGTAGTAGTAACCGTGAAGTGGTTAATAAAAATTGTTATTGAGTTAAAACATAAAATTAGCCTAATATGTTGATAAGGACTAGTCTGTTTGCACAGCCTACCTGGTTAACTATATTTGTATTTACGTTTCCACCTCGATGACCTCTTAGAGAGATATTTAGATTACGGCAATAAGTGAGTGTTTTCAGATTTACATTTAGCACTCTGAAATTAAACCGCTTAGCATAGTTTACGTTTACACTTGAAAGCCAACAATTTAGCTAAAACCTGTCAGCAGAATTGTGTGACTTACATTTTGTTGGATTAAGCGTTTATTATTATTTACTACAAATAAACTATCCATTCCATACTCACTCACCACCTGTACATACATTCAACTAGAAATTGGAATATGATCCATTCAATCAGATCATTCGTAAATCCTATAACTTTGAGACTGTAAATACTGAGTTCATTTAGAATATCCGGAGTCAGTGTTGGTATTTCCCCACTACTAAAGAGTCCGTCGGCGACAAGAGAGAGAAAGTGTGTGTGTTGGGAGATAGATAAGAGATAAGTGAGTTGTTTCAAATGCGGTAATGTGGAATACCCGGGTTTTATTCCTATTTCGGTGGATGGATCTCTCGCTCTAGTTTAATGCTTGGACGACTTTCAACGTTTCAACCTTTGCTTGGCCTAGCAAACATGTTTTGAAATACCCTGCTTCCTCTTGCTTACATTACTATAATACATTTTTGTGCAAAGTTAGTTTATAATTACACTCAGAAGGTTAACTTAATTACAACTGTATGACTATTCATACTCAGCAACGACGGATTCCCAATCATTTTTCTAGTATTTTGTTATGCAACTTATTCAATAATCAGAAGTCAACCCCCGTTGGTGGAATTTGATTTTACCTAAACACAAATACAAATGCAATTAGCCTACCATACCATACGCACTACCACTACAAATATTCTGATCCCTTTTACTTTTATTAATAATTTATTATCCATAAAATGCACAATTTCTAACAGATAAGAATATAATAACCCATAATAACATTACAGTTGACAGTACATCTCCTAAAAGAGCAACCCTACCTCATCGTTTAAAACAAATGTACGTTCATATCCAAAACTAACCTTAGCTAGATATTTAGACCTCATTTGTTGCTACCTTCTCCCTACAAAGTATCAATAAATGTAATAATAACAATAGAGTAAATAAGAAGGGTTTCTTCAAGTGGAAATAGCCACACAGTTTTAAAGTGCACACTTCACTAGGAGCTACCTTAATAATACATAAACTGCTTCCTACATCTCCGTACGACTTCCTTTATCTATCTCACTCATAGGAAGTTCCAAGTTGACAAACGTGGAAATTGTGAAATTTCATAAAATGTCACGAATCCCTTAGAGAAATCTCCCAAAGATATTTCCCCCATTCTCATTTGGCATTTAATTAGTGAACATGTCATTATTATTATTTCCATTATTTCCATCCATTACTCTACTATACTACTATTACCAGCTTTGACTCCACTTGGTTGCTTGCTGTTCCTGCTTACCTACAAAGTTTACTGTACCTTCTAAATAAGACTATATAATATCCCACCACTTTAGAGACAATGACAATGAGCCAACGAACGATGCAAAACAAGTCAAGCGAACGGAGGTGAAGGCTTATGGATTTATTTAGGATACATCCCTATTTTAGCTAACCCTCTATCTCATAGGGAATTTATACGCAATGTTTATACATTTTCTAAACCCTTCTCCTTGTTTCAAACTTGATCTAACCTTTCTCATCCCCTATTAACGTTAGACGACCCCTTGTTAGTTGTTGCTTTGTTGTACAGAACATAATACTATTGGTATAAGTGGTTGTGTATAACCTGGCTAATGCAATGTCGCAGCTCTAAGTTGGTTTTGTTATTCTCCGATTTTATGGCAAGGAGATAAGCCGTCCTGGCCTGGATTAGATGAAGATGAAAAGTAAAGTGAGGACAAACTGATGAGGTTCAAGGAGGAGGAATATTTTATACATTTATGTTATGTCTACCCCTTTCTTTCGTAGCAAATTCCGTCTCTCTCAACAATAACCTCTCCTGTGACAGTAACCCTTTTGAATAGTAGCCCTTTTGAGTAGTAGCCCTATTAAAGTGCATGCTAAAATTGACCCTCAACACTCCAACAATTTAATAGTAGCCCGGCTACAGTTCAGATGCATAGCGTAACACTACTTTACTGTATAGTGAAGTATGGAGTTGGGTATGACAAATTTGTGCAATCATTTTTTACGTATCGAGAGATGCCAAAATACAATTCTTTCGTCTTCATCTCTCCTTAAAATAAGTTTATTTGTACTCTACAGAAAGAAGTATTCATTCTATCGTTAAAGTGTGGGTAGCCCAATACTCTCGAAGTTGAAACATTCCATTAAGCTGAGTACTTTCACAGAAGAAGACAACATTCAGTCAGATCCTGTTCACTCATGTGTTTTACAGACACTGGTGTAATGAATCGGAAAATGTTGGTATTTTCTGTGCGATATGTTCTTTCAAAATAATGCTAAAAATGTAATATTCGCTGTAAACATAGAACATTGCTTTTTTCAATTCAAACTTCTATTTTGCTAGCTGAATCCCAGTTCATCTACTCCCTATAAAAAAATATTTACCTATTTCATAACCTAATTATTGACAAAAACCTAACACAAATTATAAAATAATATCTAATAATATTATATTCCAATTTTTAAACGAATCTGCTTATTTATTGTTAGCTACTCAACTTTCGATTAAAGTGTCTTAAAATCACAACCTTTAGCCACAAAAATGTTTAAAATGGCACCAAGGAGTTGATTAATCCGTTTATATTAACCGTATGATTGCAGCTCGTCTTAAAAATAATGGCTCTCATAATACTTTTCACTCCAGCTCTGATCAGGGTTACTCCCAGTTGAACAGAGGCTTTAGTTTAATATCCAGTTTATATTTACAACAACAACAATCAAACAAATACTAGCTTCCCAACTCAAAGAAAGTAAAGTAGTAAAAGTTGTACTACACTAAAAAAATCCTTTCACAAAAAAGGAACTCTGTCAGACATTATTAGGTAAAGTGTGTGTGTTGTCTCAAGTTGTTGATACTCACCCTCCCCATCTAACTAAGTTTGTACTGGATATGCTACTTTTATTTTTAAGAAACTTTCTTCTGCCTTTTTACTTTCCTTATAGTTAGTTTAATACATAAGATCAGTCTTGGGTAACTTGTGCATAATATGACAGTAAGTTAGTACAATTACATTATGTATACTGTATGGAAAAACGTTGTGGGATGGATATGGAGAAGGGAGAAAAAATCTCTGTCTACGTAACTTTAGGTTTAGATAGAAGAGCTGCGAGAAAACACTAATTTGCATTTTCCACCTCGTTCCTTCACTTAAATCTGGTTTGGTTGAGTGACTGGCTCCTCGTAGGCTGAGAAAAAAATGCAGTAATAAAATCAAGAGTTAAAAAATCCAGGAAAGCATGGCAAAAACTTTCTCCACGTCTTTTTTTACAGTCTAAGTCTAATGTTTGTAACTTTTTACAATTCATTTTAAGACCAGGAGCTGTTTATTAAATATTTTTAAGAGGGATTCAATAATAAAAATAGAAAGACCAATTACAATGATCCGAGTTTATAAAAGTACGTTTGTGATTTTATTTATAATTTCTCAAGCACGAAATCCGTTTAAATTCCAAAATACATTCGTCACCCTTGTACACTTTACTTTCTTAGTAAGTACTAAACGACTACTACTGTCAATGTAAATACTATAACCATTAGGTTTTTCAGGGGTTTATGTAGTAAGTTCAAAAATCATCTTCTAAAACGAAATCTTACGCATTCATCCTTCCTAATTTTAGTCACTCATTCATTTTATTTATCTCTATCTCCTTAGCACATCACATCACATGGCTTCAAATGAAATTTGTGAACAACCGTGTACAAATTGAATGTGAATTGTTGTTGTGAATGGATTCGCTACTTAGGAATAAAAACACAATTGAGTAGACAATAAAAACACTAAAGAATAATAGTCGGGACCATCTCATCTCATGTCATCCTAGCAGTCGCAGTAGTAACTCGTATTAAACGGCTAGAAAGAGAGAGAGAGAGAGAGTGAATTTTTCACAGGAAATGTCCCATTAGGGTTACACAGACGTATCACATCATATCACGGACTTTTATCACCGTCCCATCATCCCCTTTTACTACACTTGTTATTATTATCCTTGTCATCATCCACACCAAATTGTATACATTAATAATAGCACAAGTATGAGCAACTTTTTTATGCTTTTTAAGAAGAAAAAGCATGTTGGATACGTATACCTACCAACGACATCACATTAGACACATTTTATAATATGTTGGATTTCTAACAAAAAGGCAAACCATGCAAGAATCCGTCTTCCTTTTATTCTCCTTAGAATATACATAATATAATGCAAGCTAGCTTCTGTGGATGCATGTAATAATATACAAGTTGAAGTCAAGATAGCCACTTAACTGCTATTATGATCGGGATAAAGAAAAAAACATCTTAGAATATGTGCATCATTTACTTACTACATGTAGTATGGACTTTTGACAAATATCTCTAGCTTATTATTAGTCAACCCTGTCCTTTCATTTTATCCAATTTGTTGCTGATAAAAACTTCCTATGCGGTGAACAAGCACTTGAAGCTACTAGAAGAGGTGAATCTCAAGATTTTGAGGTGGAGAGATAACCAATGTGTACTTTGGAATGCGTCGTAAGTTATGTTAACTGTGTTGTAGCGTATGTGTTGTTGGTGGGATAAATTCAATACAAGTAGTATAGCTATTAAACTTTCCATCATGGATCGTTAGGACTTTATTAAACGTTAAAAAACTAGATTTTCAACGATGTTTTTAAACGATCCGAAAATATTGAGTAGAAATGGATACTTTTGAAGGATTGCTGGGGCTAATATAAACTATGCAGTTGAATTAAAAAATGAACAATCAATCAATAGGATCTGAGTCTTCAATTTAAGCCATTAATTACGAGTTAGCAGGAACATATATTTTATTTTAACTCACCTTATTGATTAACTTCGTTTCAACTCTTGTGGAAGAGGTGAAATCCTCAAATCCTCAAAGTGAGACAAATGTCAAAGGTCAATAAGCATCCCCTTAGCAGATATCACTATCCCCCTTCGTTGACCCCTTTCACGCAAACATCCAAGGGGGAGACCCTTGAACCTCGCCGGGCTGATGATGAACACTAATTCTGATCGATTAGAGCTGCCCCTTAATTCCTATAGTTTGTTACTAATTTCACCTCACCTTCGGCTTGGATAGGATAGTTCACTTCTTAAAATGACATGGGAACATGGTCCAAGGAGATCCTTTGAGAAAAAACCATTCCACGAATACAAACTACGGACAGAATACAACCAGCCAACCAGTTTTCATTCACCACGGTTGATTATTGCATGCTTTTTCTCCACACATATAAAATACTAAGGCAGAGGGACGGAGACAACAAAGAATAAAGTAGAAACTGTTGGTGTTTTTTTCTTTATTCCATCAGTCATTCAGTTTTTTTCTAAGGTTGTACACATAGGGCTTTTTAACCATGTCCAAAAGTCACACACACACTTTTACCACTCAAAACCTCATCTTTCCAAAACTACTAGTATCTGAATATCTTGCTATTCTCCGAACCAACCTACCTGCACTTCACAAGGGACAATGCTAATGGTTGAGAAAAACAGTATCTTTTCTGCATCAACTCATCATTACTTAGATCTTATTTAGGTTAGGTATTCCTCTTAGAAAATATGTAAGTTTTAGATTCTACAAATGCAATGAGCTTACCAATACCTATTAAAGATACATTAAGTGGGATTTGCGCCTCTATGTAAAATTCTTCTGCAGATAATCCAACCAATTAACCCGTGATACTTTGCATAGGGAATAGGTACCTGTGAAGAACCTACTACCTATTAAGGAGGCATGTAAGGTATTTGATAATAGAAGATGTAAGGTATTACTTCATTGAGATGCGTTATTATTCTTCAAGAGTTTACTCTAACGCGGAAGAGTCAAGGCCGAGTTGTTTTCATAAAAATTTCATAGGATTTGAGACAGCCCAGGTTGAAAGTTTTGACAGGTTAAGTTAGTCACACAATCAGAGGGATAATGATGAACAGTTAGCTCAACTCTTTCACATTCTTCCCTTTAGTAGCACTAGAAGAGGTTGAATGAAGAAATCCGACTTTACTGTTAAGATAGATGTATGGTCACTCGTTGGTGGCATAAGGCACAAAAATCAGGTAGAAATGTATAATATTTATTGTTCGTTGAAGATGACGAAGCTTCTAGGTTCTTTTAAAAGCATGTATAGGTTCTTCTATTATGGTTGCTGGATTAGCTTTTCTGGTTTAAGGTGCTATTTTGTAAATAATATGTGTTGAGAGTTTTATTTTGAGAGTTTTCTTCCTTATAAAATAGTTTATTTTCCGTACACAGTATGTATACTACAGCTTTATCACTTTATCAGTATCATCACTGACAGATTTATAATAGTAGACCGTATGTAAGTTCCTGGACTAATTAGCTAATTAAACTTTGCTTGATTGAGTAAAAAGGTAATTCTATGCAGCACATTTTAACTTCATTTATCAACAATAGATAATATCGATCGGATCAGAGAAAGTTCGTTAAAACGTATAGAACAACTTGCCCCAACTGAATAAAAATTCTTATCAGATATGGAAGGGCTAATCCAGATCGTCAAGTTAAATTCTGTATTGTTCGTTCAGATGAAACTTCTTCGAGACGAATCTCAACAATGAACTAGAAATGTAAATTACAAGAAATGATTTCAATTATTGTTACATTCAGCAACTTTCTTGACAACAGACCCTTGTAGTATAAATGGGAAAGGAGTACTAAAATAAAAGTAAAATTAACTCTAGGATTACTAACAAGGTCTTCCAAAGGTCTACTCCGGTGTACTATGCTTAAATCTATAGATGGAATTACTTATAAACAGTAAACTGCCAACAACAACTTAATAATAATATATTTACTCAAAAACTTGATGTATGCTATCTCATAATAATGTCTCAAGAGACAATTTCTCGAGCTAAGATGCTCTAAGATAAATTTGAAATGTCTCACTTTATAATCCACACATTTCCACCAGGTAAGCTAAATATTAGTGATTTAAGTTCATGTAAAAAAAATACCAAGTAAATTTCCCTATGTCTCGCCTCCTTGTATTTGTTTAACATGCACTACACCTATTCTATCGACGAACTGAGGGATGAGTGACAGCGAGCGAACAGGTCAAATATTGTTCAAGGGATATGATTGCAAGGGACTCGTATGCACAATATATTAATACATATGCATCATAATTCATAACCTATGACCTAACCACTTACGTAGCCTTATACTGACCTCACTAGTAGTAGTAGGTTCGCTGCCTTTCCTACCTGCTCGTATCAATGCACAGTAGCAAATAGTAGTTTAAGCATTATTCTTCGATGCTCTAGAAGACAATTTTGTTTGATTGCACTATAGGCGCCTTGGAATCCTTGCTACACAACGGTGACCTCAAAATCGAGAGATAAAGCCAAAACAAATATGAAACTGTAGGATGATCCACATCCCTCCGTAAGAGTACTAATGAAACGATCCCTTGGAAGATAAGTTAGATTCAGACAGAGCTTACTTCTACACCTTCAAGGTAATCCCTTGACAAGGATCCTAGTAAAATATTCACACACACGTATTAAGCACGTTCCCTTACTTAAGGTGAGTGGAGGCATTGCTAAATCGAATGTGTTAAGGGTCGTCTCCAGTATATACTTACTCTAGAGAAGGGATAGGTAACAGATACCACAATGCACACAAAGGGATGGAAAGCATAGGTCTAAGGGCAACTTTTGCACTGTGCATTGTAATTGGTAGAGTCACTCTCCGCCTATTGTATAATTATAACAAGTAAGCAATTTGACGACATCCTAGCATGCATTTGGTAACTTGGAAAAGGTGTCAAAAGGACGGAAGATGAGCGGGCAGGTAATTTTCCAAGAATGGGAACATCTAGACCATGTTTGTCTTCGGTTTGGATTTTTAGATTGTTTGTTATTGTTATTATTCTATTACGTTGAATATTATGCATGAAGGTGTACGTTTACTTGTGTAAAAGTTAAATTTTCAAAAAAACAAGGTTAAGGGATCAATAATAATCATAAAGGTATGCAGGTATGTGATGCTTAGAAGCAATATTAGTTCAACTCTCTGTACGTGTATATTTATCTATCCCAGGTCTGAGCCGTTTTCTCAAAATTCAACATCAAGATTCGGTAGCCCTATATTCCAAGGACAGTTTGGTCTCATTTCCCAGGTTTTTTGGTTTCATTTTATGTTTTATTGCTCATTTCTGATTATCCTCTACCTGTGTACGCTTCGTGTGCTTGTTATGATGCAAATGATAGGACTAGGTAGCTTTTAATACCCCAAGAATTGAGGATGATTATGGGCTGTCGTATGATATAATATGGGTATCTCACTGTTAACATTTCGGCCGTTTACAATGCTTCAGATTCCCATAAGATTAAATGCTATCATTAAAGACTTAATGGTTTGGATGTCGTAAGGGTCATAATAAAAGTCACCTTTGCACATTACCTGAGAATAACATAGGTTGTGAAAAAGGAGCTTGAAATGGACATCTAATTTTCCTATTTATTACAAACTCGTCTAGAGATGTTCAACAGCCGTCTTAATTTTATTTTGTCAACAACATTCACGTTAATCAAAATACACTGAGTTGTCAAAGTACATAAACTCAACATTCCAGTCTTAATCCAATCGCCAACAAACGGCACACATTTGATACTAATTCTCAAGAACGTTTATGGGCCGTATACTTTTCTCATGTTGTAAATAATATATTGATCAAGAACAATCGTTGTCGTATCCTCATAAATTATCCAGTTTCAAGAACTGACGTATAGGCAGGTGAGGTAAGCACTATCACTCGTCTCCATAATGCATACTAGACATAAGTCTTAATAAATAGTCACAAAATAAAATGTCACAAAACTCTCTCATCCTTACTCAATAGCAGTTAATAGTAAGGTGAGCTGGTTGATGAGTTGTCAATAAGATCTACACTATATCTTGTGAATTTCGATTGCTTATAAAGTCACTCAATACAGTAGCAAAAGCCGAGTTGTCGATTTTTCTAGCACTATCAATCAATTACTTTCCTACTTGACTCTGATCTCAGAGAGAAATCTGAGACTGAGTTGTTCTCCAAGATCTTTTACTTCTTTGAGACTTTTCCTCAGAGTAAAGCGAGACGAACAGTTTTACACACGATAAACAATCAGAATCATACAAATGTAGACAGGATTATCGTATATTACTTTCGTATCGTGTGATAAACAAGTACATGTATCAAAGTAAGAGGAACTTGGTACATTTTATTCAGCCTGTACCTTCTTCTTACTACTTTTGCCCAAGACTTTTCGGGGGAAGGTGAAATGATTCAGTTTTTCGACCAAGCTTTGCAAATGCTGTTACCATTTACATGTGTATTAATGCACACTCGTCCTTCGTGTAGTATGGGAAGGGATAATAATATCTTATCCTTATCTTATGCACGAAAATGAGACAAAAAATCACAGGAGAGAGAGCAGAGTTATTGAGATTTAGATCAGAATGAAGAAGTACCGCAGGAGGTTGTCTCTCTCTCTCTTTCTAATGTTGGGAGATAGGGCTAAAAAAAGCATTGATTGTAGCTGAATCCACATAATAAATGTAATGTACAATGTAATAGGAACTAATGTCTACCTCACACATTCACCAGTCACCAGGTGAGTTGATTGGTGAGAGGACCTCTTCTGTCTTCTCTCTGTCAAAAAGTCACAAGATGTTATAAGCTTGCTGCGTTGTGTCTTCCTACATCAAAAGTAATGCTTATTTATTTATTAATGTCTAGGAAAAGGGTTTATTGCTCTAATATAATGATAAAAAATGTAATGTGCTTTTCGTTTGTTCTTCAATCGCAGATTATTAATAGCACGATGATGAATGTGAGGTAATATTGTATTGAGTAGAATGGTAAATGTTAGAATATTCTATAATTCTATGCAAGATTGCACAAGAAGTCTCATGTAATCAAGCAAATCGACTCTTGATAGATTATGCGAAGAATGTGATGTATATTATGTAAATTTGGTACAATAAGACAACGAAAATATAGAAGTAGAAAGGGGTAGTAAATTCATTGCGTTGGTTCATTTTCTGCTCAAGATTATAACATTAAATATAATACAGTCTGAGATTATAATATTCATAATATAATGTATTAGTATACAAGTCATAAGATTTACGGGATAGATTTAACAGAAAGGGTACGAAGGGAAGGGAACCCATTAGGCCCTGACTTAGCTCAGCCGACTACCTGCTGGGCTAAACATATCAGAAATCAAAACTGTCTTCGTCCATTATCCATCATCGTTTAAATAGGGGGATGAATGTGAAGGAATCAACGTTTATATCATGAATACGTCAACGAAAGTAGATTTACAGCACAAGACTTGCTGCTACTGCAACTTCACTAGTAACTCTCCAGTCTTTCTTCACCATTCCGCTACAAACTTTGCATGTTGTATCCATATTAAAATGCTCTATTTATTTTCGATAATTTTTCTGGATTAGGTAAGAAGTCACACTTCTCTTGCATCCAATCAGTCCATCTAGTCTGATCGTCTAGAACCCACATTTAATATTTTAAATGACCAAACATTCATCTAAAATCGTCCTCCCTCATTAACTCACAAGCTTCCATAAATATCACGCCGAGCTTTGTCCTCAACTTAATTTCTTTCTGCAAGCAGTAAATGGACATTCTCCCACACTTTATAAAAAGTACAATTGACAATTTACCTTCATCATGCTTTATCATCTCACCAGATTCCGTGTACAACCAAGATAAAAACAATTCGCTAGCACTATTAAATATAATATTATGCCTCTTCTGTAACAAAACACACAGGAGGGAAGCATGTATATGCATATAGTTTCAACAGCCACAGCCTCTCCATATTCATACATTCTGGGAGAGAAGACCGACGTAAGTGAAGCAAATGATAATATCCGTGATAAAATAAAATGATCTTACATTTCATCATATCACATAACAGCTAAAATCGTCCAGTGCATGCCTCAAGATAACACCTACTATCATACATGAATGATACGTACGTAAGCCAGCAAAACTAACACACCCTGCCTGGCTTAAAGAGATGCTCAAGATTGTCATAAAGATAGTGGGACTACTGCCACAGCAGTGACTGCTGGAGAGATGAGACGCGACACATTATTTTATGCTATTAAACATAAGCAATAAGAAGCCTCTATCTTTTTAGGAGAGTGAAGTGAAGATTGAATTAAAAAACTGAGATAAAAATTCATGAAATGAATCCCATGCGTTGGCACATAATCAGTCTCTATTATTATCCTCTATTGTTGCTCTTTGTCGAGTGTCATCTTTTTATTCACACTCGTCCCTGCATCTCATACCTACTAACTTAACTACTACTAGGCTTCCCTTCCTCCTACTTTTTGCATTACGCGTAAGATTAGAACATACATGTAGATAAGGATGGACATGATATTTTCTGGCTGTTTAAAAACTACAAGATTAGATGATAAAGGTTTCTTAAGGCGGACGATGCGACGAGCTGCTACTGGGGACTTGAATATAAAACCTGGAAACTAAGCGAAGCATCCTGTAGAAAAAATTGGTGACGAAATCGTATAAAGAAAGATTCATGTCAAACTGGGATCGGTTTGAGCCTTATAATTTATAGGTATTAAGAACGGACGTACGTGTTTGCTTTTATTTTTCTGTGTATTATCTATTTCAAAAACTCTATCGTGATGATCATCATCGTCATGATCATAAAAGATGAAGTTGATGATGCTCATTTTGTCCTCGACTCTCGATCCATGTGCCTTCTCATTATGAAAAATCATACGTGTAAAATTCAGTTCATGATTCGACTCAGTGATTTTCATAACTTTACACCACTTTCGTAAGTAGTAGCAGCAGCAAGCTAGTTATTACAATTCTCTGCTAATATTGTATGTTCTTGAATTTGTTCATCTATGACTAAATACTGTCTGTGTTCCCGTATGGAAGCTACTAACACTATAAGATCCTATTGTAAGGAGGAATTTGTCTGATACGTATATAAAAGTGTCAATGGGTCTCTGATGATATAATACAGCAACTTGTAATGAATCTGGGAAGAACGCAATTTACTTATAATTCTTTCAATGATCTTGTGAATAGCTGGATACAATTTAAAATAATGCTATCTGTACAGTGAATATGCTGTTTTGTATCAGAAGGGGCTGTTGGATAGAGAAAAGGAGTAGGTAGTTTTAAAACTGTCATTGTATTCAGAATTTCTCATCTTTCAACGTGGTCTCTGGTCGTGAATGAGCAACTTTGGATTATACCTTTCTTTAAAATGCTAATACGCGATACACCAACTTTGCGTATGATGATGAGCGACATACTTATTAATGATATCCTGCCAAAGATAGCTTCAGCTAGGTTTGGATTGAAGGTGAATACAGAAATCATCTGAATTATCAACCTTCACCATCGAAGCTATTTTAATATGACACAAATTGTAAAATTAATTTTTACCTTTTGTGGTTTACAGCTTATTAACATTTCTGAACGTAATGTACAAAAACACAATTAACTCTAGTCTTAGCTTTCTCCTAAGTTTTTTAATGATATTTTTTAACATTAATTACTCCCGTAAGATTTCTGAACCTCAAAAAGTGTAATTACCGCTTGGACCGTATTTTTGTCCACGCATAAAGCAAAGTTAGCAAACTCTCAAACAGTTAATGCATTTAGTTTCATCCTTTGCATCCTAGTTGCTTAAAATCCCAAAAAGCATACTCCACTGACTTAAAATGGCACTATCCAACCAAATACAATTTCCAACCTTCTGTCTTCCACTTTCCATTTGAATATTTACACAGCCTATAAATGGTTCCCCTTATTATTCTAACCAACTAAAATTACCCAGATACCATTTTACTCTAGTTGCTGGCTGCTGTGTATAGGTGCGAATCTGTCTCACAGTTTGATGCAAATTCTAAATTTTCTACCACTTCAATATGCAGGGAACATCTTACTTCAAAAAGATTACCACCCAGCGTTTCCGAGCTGCTGTCACAACCTTACCTTAATTCCAGGACACAGTTCTAGCCCTTGGAGGGATGAAGAAGAAAGTGCCACATGATCATAACTAACTACCTACTACTCCAAAAGACCTAAAACTTCCTAAGAAATACAAACATTCGTACTTTTATACCTATCCTACATAGTTAAGGAGAAAATACATACATAATAAAACAAGATGCACATGGATGTAGTTATATATATTATTAGCACTTGCTCATGTACGTCATGTATTTTATTCCTCCAGCAACTCGTTGAGCTGTCTTAGTTCTTAATAAATATTGAAGAGGCTAAAACTAAAACCTGACTGATATTAAATCCTCGTGAGGAGCCTGTTCATGATCGGACTAGTATATCATTTCATTTCTCTCATCCTCATCATCAACAACACAGTAAAAAGAAAGACAAGAAGGAAAGTAAAAGACGGAGAGAGTGGTCCTGGCTTCAAATTTTAGTCTCCATAATGTAATATACACATAATAACTACTACGAGCTCCAGTACTAATTATCATGCACAACGAGACTCATAACCATATTAATTTCTTCACCAATTCATCCCTGAATAACTACCCGAGAGAGGAGACGGAGAAAGAGGCAGCTTCCAATCTAGTTGTCAGTCAGTGGATGCATCGTAGAGGTATTTTTCGTCAGCTTTTCAACCGCTACTGCCAACCCCAACTGCTACCTCCTTTAGCTTCAGCTCTAATAATTTATAATTCAGATGCATATTCCTTATATTTCATAGACTAGGAGGTCTGTTTCGCGAAAAATTAACGAAAAAGCAAGAACTAGACTGATTCCAGTTCTGAAATCCGAAAAAAATGTTTAGTTACAGACTAACATTTTTGTTGTGATATATTACGGTATAAAGCCATGGACCGTATTTCCGGAAAAAATTACTCCCCCCTCAAAAAAATTCCCCTATCCTTTCCATGTTAAAAATTAAACGTCGTCCTATCCTCCCCATGTTAAAAGTTTTTTCAATTTTTGCTTTGAAAATTAACTCCCACGGGGGAGAATTTTCCAGAAATACGGTATCTATCTACTATTCGCTGATTGACAGTCTGATTTAGTGAAATTTTAGCTTTGGGAAACAAGTTGGTTAAGTTTTCCAAATCCTAAGACTTTTTCCAAGAGAAATACTATAAAATTCTACTATTAATTCTAGGAACTAGGAAGGACTCATGCTTACCCTGGAATTGTGCATACACAAAACACAATGGGTATATTTTATTTAAGACAGGTTTCTTCATCTTCAAGACACCAGAGCGTAGCATATAAGTGGACAGGTTTGATGATTCTATACCAGACTTGCTCCTTTCTAGCTTCTTGTGTGGGAGTGAGTGTCGCTTGTTCATTATTTATTCTGTAATAAATGCATACATACCTGCTGCCTGCCTACATGCTTGACGTTTCCAGCTTACTCCTGCTATATTATTCAAATTATAATTAAGTATAACTGCTAGACCAGTAAGTAAGTAGTAGTAGATCATATCCTTCTACAAGACTTCCTTGTGTTGGAACTTATCTTGCTAAGAAAGTTAGAAGAGTGACGGGGAGGATTTCTTTATTATTTATTCCTTGTGCAAATTGGGCCAGGATCCAACGGGCCTTTAAGTGTAAATCCTTCATTATATGTATTCGCAGGGTAGAATTGAGTAGATCACTATGCTGAACGTGGTATAGCTACTACCCTGCATGTTGATGGATTATTTAATGTCACCCGGCATACGGTTCTGGGTTTCTGAGAGTTAGTGTTTTGCATTTTAAAACATGTAATGAGCATCTAGAGCTATTTCAATAATTATTGAAGGACTAGAAGTGTTGCAAAACATGATTAGAGAGGAGAAATAGGTTAGCTAAGGGAAATTCTGCACGTTTTAAATTATGAATGGGGCATGCTACTGTTCAACATTTAGAAACAAATTCGTAAAAAAAACCCTTTCTGAACCAAGTTCAGTGTTTGAAACGCTTCAACTGTCCTTGTCCTGTGGTCAGACTTACTCTTAATCTTAACCAACGAGAAAAAGTCTACATTAATAGTACTGATGAGAATGAGAAATAATGCGTCAATAAATGCTTCCTGAAGAATTTTTAAAAACTTGTATGCACGGGGAATTGATTTCTAAGAAGTTGTATATAAATTTTTAGTTTCCTCCATTTGTAAAGTTAATTTAAGCTATCTTTGTAGGAGAGTTCTCTTTGGTTAGTTTATATGTCAAAACTGGCTCATATCTAAGGAATCTATCTATTAGACCTTTCAACTAGTTACTAAAGAAAAGTCAGCTATAAAAACCCGTAAAATGTACGTCATATTATTCCCAAAGATTACTCCCGATTCCCGAGCACTATGCTAATGCTACATTTAAGCAGCCAGTGGTTCCTTCACGTTAAAGACTGTGGTTATTAAAAAAAATAACATTCGAAAAGTCATAAAGTGTAAAGTGGTAACGCTCGCTCGCACTCCTCCACGACTCGTTTAGAGTATTGGCAATTGGCATTCAATGTTCGTAAAACCTACGCATTTAATATCGCCTACATTAAATTTGAAGTCAATCTATCCGGCAGTCAATGAAAAACTTTAAAAACTAAAGCTAAATTTCTCCAACTTCCCGTTCCTCTTGTCTCATTCAAACTTTCCATCATCCATTTAAATTATGCATTAGCATTTACTCATAGCTACGTTCTTAAGGGTTAACTTTTATGCGTTTCATTTATCGTCTATTTATTTTATTACATTACTTAGTCTATTGTCCGGGCTCATATTATGCTTAAAATGAAATGATAACAAACTAAATAAAAAAATATTAAAATACGCTTTCATAGAAAAAACTGTGCAGAGAAGAGAGGTTCGTTGTTTTTGCAAGACTTCTCCACTCACGTTTTCCATCATAAAAACTTTTTTGAATAGAGAATAGTTTTTCCATTGTACAATAAATGCATAGACGTTGTAAAGAATGAAGAAATGAGAGGAGAGTGAATGAATGGCATGAATATTAATTAATTAATTGATGAATAGAATGCATAGGTTCATTTCATGCACAAGGAAGACTACCACTCACTCGTATCAATACTTTTACACGATATTCTACACTTATTCTTTTTTTATGCACTCGTGGTTAAAAAAAAGCTGAAACTCAGCCCTTTCCCTTAAATACCTCTTTTGTATTTTTAGAGCATATGAGAACTTGAACATCATTTCATCGTTATAAAGTTGTTGTAAATTACGTTTTTGGGAACAACTACACAGTATATACTGTACTGAAGATTTTCTAGAAGCTTTTTCTCAACGTGAAGACCTTAAAAATCCTTCAGAATGTTTTTTTATGGTAAGAATGTTTACTTAAAACTGCAGGTTTTTACACAAGGGATCCACACACCTTACCTTACCTACCTTATTTCACTGCCAGGAGCCATGCAACTTATCTTTATTACTGTGCATGAGTTACTTTTACGTGAGAAATACTTACTAGCTGTAGCCTGTAGCTGTAGGTTAAGTTGAGTAATAAAATCTGTAGAATTTCTTGGAAAACACATAAATTCCTTGCACAAAAAATAATCTTTTCTAGTAAAGGACTCTTTCCAGCAGATTCCAACCACCCAAAAGCTGTACAGTAGTAGCAATAGCAGAGGAAGCTATATTTTAACATTATAGACAAAGAGCATGCTGTCCTCGTGATCTTGCTCCTTGATGTGCATCATCTTTTAGACCCAGAATTGGACAATAGCTAATTCTGAACCGTGTGTAATAGCAATACCCTCCAATAGCAATATATTGATAAACAAAACAAAGATTGCTAAGGGGCTTACATCTTGAAACTCCCATAAATGCAGGCACCTTTCCTTATGCCTACATTAATAATATTAAAGTTGGCTTTATTTGTCCAGCATTATTCGAGCCTGGACTAGAGCACTCTTACAATGATCTATACATAACTTAGTCGGTAACACGAGATGCCCAATGCCGAAAGTCATTACACAATTTCCAATACAAAAGAGGCGACACACATCCTATCCTAAACTTGGAAATCAAATCATATTAATCTCAGCGTACAACAAGTGAAGCGACTGACATTAAAAGCCTTCCTTCTATCAGGTGGTCAAATAAGGCCGAAAATTGACAACCCTTTGTATCCAACTAGGACTTTTGTCTTTAAATAGTTGGTAAACTATTTATGTCATCCGTCTCACATGTCATATCCATATTTAGATTAGAATAAAAACGACACGGCCAACAGTCAATAATAAGACAAACTAGAAGTCGAGCTTAAGCTTGTTAGAAGGGTTACTATTTGTAACACATAACACGGCACTTGTTTAACTGCTGCTAATATGATATACGACAACTTACTGGATACGTATAGCTACAAAAATATGAATCGTACGCTGTAATCGAATCCCTAGGCAGATAGGTCAACATTTCACTTAATAACAATGATCAAAAGGGAACGATGATTGTTGAAACTTCTATTTATGACTCGATCCTGGCAGCCAGCTTTCATAATATCATATCATGTATCAATTGTTAACTTGAAGAAAGACCGTCGTTCATTGTAGTAACAGTAGTAGTGATAGTGATGACCATGGATCATCCTTGTGTGTTTGCCTACAAGAGTGTGTCTCGTGTTAGAATTTATCAAGAAAGCAGGTAGAGTATCATTTCATAGTTGACAAGCCGTATACCTAAATCCTATGAGAATAAAACTATATATGTTCAATAAAGCTTTACCTGGAAATTGTAAGTCATTCATATCCCTTTTCAACAGAAGTATTATCAGCCTCTTTTAAAGCCAAGGACATCAAATAATACATTATTGTTAAGGGAGCATGAGAATTGACATGTTTACTATTGTCCTTGGCTTCTGATGTGTACCTACTTTTCCTTTTTGGTCTTTTATTTTGATGTGGATGAAATTAGGTGCAATAAAATCAAAGAATTCAATACAGGTTACAGGTATACAAATACAGTACATGATGTCAGTATTGTTGATGCTGAAGAGCTGCAAAGTTAATAAGCACTTTAGAAGAAAATAAGTAGAAGTTTAGGAGACGTACGGTATTTAAACTATGGTTTTAATTCTAGAAAAGGTTAATTTTGAGAAGTTAGGGTTTGCCTATTTTTATCTTTGGGTGGATAGTATTATTTTGGGTAGTAATAGGTAAGTACATTAACGTAAAAAGTAAGTTAAAAGTATTCAGTAAGGGAACTGAGTTGCAATCGGATTAAATGATGCTTAACAAATCCTACCGCACCTTGCTGATCCGTTTCAATAGTTTCAATATGCTTTCATTGTGTAGAATTGGTAATCGAAGGAGTGTAATCTGTTTGACTGTATAAGCATCATCACTGCTTGCTTGTATCATAATAATTTGTACTCATGGCATTCACATCCTTTGTAACTAATCCAGTGACATGTGTCATGCATCCAGGTGGCATCAGGTTCAGGTTGGCAAATATTTGATCTAAAGATCACTCTTCCACATCAAATTGATCAAATAGTAAATTCTGAAGTTCTAAACTACCAGTAACTCCACTACTACAAAAGTGGAAGAAGCAGAACGTTAGACAAACCCATTAAATATGTAAAACCCTGAGTAGCTGTACATTTTAACAACTTATACCAAATATAAGTTTTTACACATGTTAAAAATCCTTGAAAGTATTGCTAAACGCTTCATTTCATACAAATATCTTTACAAGAGAATGATCACAAGCTTTTTGGTAGCATTGTTTTACATGCTTTAACTTTCAATAACATCAAACCATCAGCCAGTTCCACAGATTTAGGCGTCAGTTCAGTATCCTTCAACCTGGTATAATCATTCGCAATAAACTATGTTACCATATTTCATGTTAATTCCCAAAGTTTATTAACGATAAGGCAAATAATTAATCCAGGATTATACCGATTTACAACTCGCTTCCATGCAATGAATATTAAAAGTTAGTACACGGTAGAAAGATGCAGGCATAAATGGCAAACTATCTACTTCGATAAGCCCGTCTACAGATTGATTTCCAAACTTCCAATCATGCACATGAATTTTCGCATGTAAACCGTTTCATTTAACAATAGTAGTTTCTAGAGCGAACATTTCTGAATTATATTTAACCGTACTAAATGGCATTACAAGAAGGATGAATAGGATTACTATATCTAAATCTACGATGGGATTAAAAAGATAAGACTATTTAAATCAATGACACCCGTGCCAAACGGGCAAGCCAAATGAAACGAACCACACCTTGGTTAAAAGAGCGTATCGATCTTGTAAAAAAAAGACGGTTTTTATGTTTTCGAAGCCGGAAAACACAAAGAAGCAAGCATATGTAATGACAATGAGTGAACACATATTTCACTTCATTTAAACTTTTAACTACACTATAAAGTAACAAAGGTTTCTTTCCTCTAAAATCTCATAGTTTCAGGTTAAACATTTTTGTACAGATAAAGATGACTCGGTAAATTTAACTTTTATCTTTGGTGATGTCGTTTAACTGGAAATGGCATGCATGCGAAAACGTCTTCAAATGAGTTCATGAGTTGAGCAAGCCAGGCACAAGTAAATGTATTAGAAACTCAATGAATCAAATCGGAATCCGATCAAGAGGAAACCATAAGAATTGGTAGAATAAAGTAAAGTCAAAGTCAAGTATCTGTCTCATAAGGATCCTTCTTACTTTACTTGCCGGTTGAGGATGCATCTTTGAATTTTTAGATGACACAAGTGGTTTTGTACAAAAGGTATAAGGTGGATGAAGTTAATCAAGTCTGAAAACCCCAAGTGGAAATTGCCAATGCAAACATCCTTGCTCAATTCATTCATTCATACATGGTTAGGTTTAATTGTCATGAGCAATCAGGCAGATGTATCACGATGATTTGGTCTGTTTTACTCGTTTTTTTTCTTTAAAAAAATCCAACTGCCGGTATCTTTAAGCAAACAGATTAGACTCAAAGTAGATATCGTTTTAGGGATAAAGTGGAAGTAAACGAAGGCACGATGCTTGCTTTACTTTTCTCGTGATTTAAAACATCGTATTGTGAAAAATGCCTTGTTTAATATGTGATCAAATGCAGTATGCAATTCAAACGAGTAGGGATTTGCAGAGGAATTTATTGAGGCGGAAATGTTTCCTGGTGTTCTTAGAAAGCCGACAGAATCTTTGATACATGCTCAACCATGCCAAATAATGTATTGATAACGATACCAAACCAAACCAATGTGTAAGGAAGAGCTAAAGGTATGGGCCCTGCTTGATGCTTGTGAATTACCTCCACTTAACTTTTACCATTTACTTACAAAAGTAAAAGGGAAACTGTAGATGAACTAAATTAACCCTAGTTTAGTTTTCATATCAGAAATTAAATCTGAAATCATGTTTTAAATCTTAAAGGTTTTTTGTGTGTGAAAGATAAATCACGTATTTAACAACCCAACACGTTGTTTTTGTATAAAAATGTACACGACAAAACAAAAACTGACTATGGCTAAAGACCTACAAAGCTACAGAACAGGTACATAGCAGAGCAGACGTGCTATTATTATTTTACTAAATGTGAAATTAATGCTTCCGATTGCAGTACAGAATTTCGATGACGAAGGGCCCTTCTTATTACTTATAACTGGTTCTGTTAGGTTAATAATTAATTACTGTACCTAAAATCCCGTATTCAATTTCATGACCAGTATAGAAAACTGCGAATGTTTCTTGGGTCCTAAACCAATCCGACATACTTCATCCTTCGATACTCCGGTTGTTTAAAAGTTTAACTGTACCCCTACTGCGTGTGGACCCTAGTAAAAGATTAAACTAACTATACCTGATTTATGCCTTATAATTTAAAAACATGATTATGTCTACACAACTCATTAAAAGATGCATGATGAAGAATTTTTGAAGATGATGAAGTAGAGGTACCTCTGCGTCTGGGACTTTACTCCTTCTGATCGAGATCGGCGATGGGAACTTAATCTCACGTGTAGGTCCGTCTTGCGAGTTTTCTTTTATCGTATTTCCATCAAATATCTATTAATTTCATAAATTACCTGCACAGCTAGGTAAGGTATAACTAAAACCAGCATGTGAACGCTTTAGCAAGGGCATTATTATATCAGAGAATTTTGCAATGGCTATATGAATTCAGTAAAGCTATGCAACTTTCCTTTCCATTTTCTTGAATGTTTAATGCTTGACAGAAGAATTTAACACTTAACAGTATAAAACGTTAAGATTACCTATGAAACACACTACCATTAGGCAAACCTATTATTATTATTATTATTATTTTAATATTTTACAAAAAAAATACATCTAGTTTAGATATGTTGCAAAGATTTCCATATCTTTTTGTTCTATTTTTGAAAGCGCTTTTGTCTTACGAAATTTCAAGCACGAAATTCATGATGAGGATTTTTCTAAATAGATTTAAACCAGAGCGTGTACAACTACCTACTTAATATCCTTAATATTCATTCAGTCTCATCATGGTTGAGCATACACTGCAGTACATTCCATTCTTACCATTTTAAATCCGCTACATGCCAACCGTACTTACTTACTATCAGTATTTGTATGTCTGTCTAGACCATTCAAAAGTTAAAATAAAAATTTAACACTTCCATCTAAATTCATGATTATCGATTCCATATTGCTGTCAATTGCAATGATGTGAAATGTAAATCTTAAGCAATCTTACAATCTATCAGGAAGAACGTCTTGATAACTGGCTGGCACTGCTAATAATAAATTATCTACCAATATGACATGAAAAATCTTGCAAACTTAATCATAATCATGCAATCAAAATTTTATCGTTTTGCTTTCCGCTCAACCCTAACTCAGCCTCTTGTTCTCAATCTCACTTCTACAGCTCATTCTCCATCCCATCCTCATACAAATCGCTATTTGAATCTTAACTAAAAATCACTCAAAGAAAAAAATCGCGAGGGTAAAAACCCTTCCAAATACTGCTGACTCAGACACGTACATTTTATTTATTTTTATTTTACTCAACCAACTACCTACCTACCAATACAGAAAGTCTAAGCTACACACACTTCTTAAAAAGTGGAGAGATAGTAACTAGAAAACAGAAAGAGATAAATAAAATGACTATGAAAATCCGATTGACATGATGTAGCAAAAGTTGCAAAGTTGCAAAGCGCTCGCTCGTGTATTTAGTTTTTTTCTATCTTTCTGTCGTGGTTGCTTTTTCATGAGTTGATTTGTGTTTTGTATGATAAACCAGCAACGCATTCATCTTCCAAGTAAATGGCCTGTACTAAGCGTATGATGTGGTACATACTGCAATTTTTTACACTATCGACTAGTGCAGAATCACACGTACGTTTTTATGAATTCATTAGCCTCTTTTTAAGTTATAGTACTAGAAGAATAGTCGTTCGTGTAGGGAATGAAGGCGTATCTGTAAGAAGTTGGAGGCGGTTCTTGCTTATGTTTTTTAGCAAGTCCTGTAGAGACTCTGGTTTATTTTGCATGTGTGGAGGATGATCACCGCATGTGAGTGTGTGTGTGTGGTACATTTACTCAGTCCTGGTTTGCTCTGCTCAGTTCTTTATAGCAGAGACTATTAAACTTTATAGGATTTCTTTACCGTTAGATGAGCTTTTGCTTTTGGTTGGTTGGTAGCAATAGTAGGAGAGATTATTCCTTCCTTGTAGTTCTGTAGCATTGGCAGAGGGAAAGTTCTACTGGGCCTGAGCCTGATGGATTTTTACTTTTTATTGTTTTTTTCTAAGATCGTTGAGGCATTTCTGGTCTTAGTTTCCCTTGAAAGTAGCTTCATGTGGTTACTATTCCTGTATTTCTTTTAAAAAACAGTTTACAGGCTTGATAAGGCTGGGATTATAAGTCTGTGCCGAATTACTAACCTGTCTAGCTCCTTAGCTGGGTTTTTGTTGTTGTTCGAACCTTTCATTCCCCAGGGGAATGGAAACCAAAAATACCGCAAAGTCAGACTGTCTATTATTGAATTAAAGCCGGACCTACTGACTCTTAATTAAAGATGACATTAATATATATTTTAAGTTTTAAACTGTAAGATTTCAAAGGAAGATGAGTAAAAGACAGGGGTTTTCAACCAAACGAGATAGATAATGGAGGATTAACTCTTGAATAAAACTAAACTTCTTTGTTGTTCATGCTAAAGTATATCAGATTGGATAACATGACAGTAGATGAAGCACGCTCTAAACTCAAGATGAACCAGATGAAATTGCCCGATAAAGTCTAACCGAATGAAATAAATTGGCTAAAAGGCATCCCTTCGTTATTCAAACAAAAGAATTGACAAATTCTGTATGCTCTCTATGCACAAAATCCAACCTGTTTCATTCATGTATATTTCTTAACTACATCTTGATCTAGTTAACAATCTTTTTTATTCTTTATGTTATGTCTCGCTCTGTTCAATCATTATCATGATGATCATCATTATTCTGAAATTATTATCATTACTACCACTCAAGTAACTATGATACTCAACTTAAGAATCTGTCGAAGGAATAAGATAGCCTGGCTGGCCAAGTCAAAAAACTTTAGTCGCAGTCAGGAATAGCATGAAACTACCGTATTTTCCCAAATTACAACCCCGTCCCTGTTAAATAGTAGCCGCATTTAACTATACTAAAACTGATCATCAGAATCCCCGGGTTACATTTCGGAAATAAGCAGCAACTATATCTACTGCATGCAAGTATCAGCTTAACTGTGACATCTTTTATGCATATTATGTGTATCTATTAATTTCTATATGAAAGATCAGTCTAGTTTCTTCAAGTATTACTAGCATTTATTATCGTGTTCATGTTCATGAAACACAAAGATTGGAATAATCATACCTTGTCTTTCTTGTCATTATTGTTATCATCAGACGCATTATGATTTCTCGGAGGCAGCCTTTGCAAATAACTAGACTAATTCAGCTCTGTATCTACCATAGTTGTAAAAGTCTTGATCTGATCATAGCAGTACAGAACCTTCACGGTTGATTCACACATCTGAAAGGTAAAAGGAATAAGGGATATTTAATTGTTCTGTATATCTTCAACCAATACATTATTAGTAAGAAGACAGTTGGATGGAACTTACCTATTCTCGTTTACGAGTAGGTAAGTTTACCCATTTTAACATAAGCCATTTACTTTTGTGAAGGATAAGCAAGCTATACGGCCATCATAAATGAAACAAGCAAGATAATAGGGTACAAATTTAACAAATCACAAATCAGTCCTCCGAGAATAAAGTTTGGAATCCGCTTAGTAAAAGTTCCACTGCACTAGCTAACTCTGTGGGCATTTAATATGATTTTTATAGGCAAACCATACAAAGTAAGCTAAATAGGTAGTTGTATGATTGTGCTTAGAAAAAAAGATGACAAGGGGATAGGAAAAAAAATTTAAAGATGAAGCCGCAGATACGCAAATGACTGTGGAACAATGTATGGACATTAATATGAAATGATTTTGATTATGATATCATTTTCTGATGTTGTTTCTCTCTACCTTTCTTTGTAATGTGTGCGCAAAAGATCCGGCCTTTTAAGAGTACATGAACTGATCCTCATCATTCATCTCTCCGTAGTAATAAGAACCCTTCCAGATGTACTTAAGTTTGTTAATGCTCATTGCTAATAATAATATTACTTGATGTTTGATAGCAAAAGCATAGGTTAAATTACATTATCTTCCGGTATGGAGAGGAAAGTCGTGTTGTGTGATGTGATGTGATCGTGAACTGACTCAACTCTTTACAAAGTTTAGATCAGGATTCAAACAAATGCCGAGCTGAGCTCAATCTCCGTGTTTAGAGATTATGCATGATTTGATATGATTATTATTACCAACCAAGTCATCCAAAGAGTCATCATCTTTTTCAAGCATTTCGATCCATTATACTCAGGCTTAGGTCTACTTTACAAGTTGTAGTTATAACTCTACCGAATCCCTACAAATCTTCTGATCTTCTGATGTGGATCATTTCATGAGGTTTTTTCTTGAGAGACTGTACAGCGCAGTAATAAAACATCTAATGAACCCTTTTTTAGAGGGCAATACACTCAACTACTCTGGGAGACCTTTTGAGTTGAGATATTTGCAGAAATTAATATTATGTTGTATTAGCTGAAATGCAACGGAGATACACTAATTTTTTATCATTTTTTATTGTAGTTGATGGAAAGCTCAGGTATAAAAATATAAAAACTTCATCAACATACCATTCTTTTAATTAATATAAATAAATTGTGATTTTTTGTCATTATGTGAAATGGATTGTTTTCATACAATTTATGAATTGAAAGGTTTCAAACATTAAAAAAAAATCACATTCATAAGCTGTAATTTATTATTTAATTTAACAAAATTGACTTCTGACTCCTCACCGCTTTAACTCTGTCTCATACATGTCATATGAACTTTTACATTAATTTTGGAGACACCGAGCATACCATGAAGTACCATTAACATCAGGATGTGATGAACAGATAAACTAAACACTGGTTCGACGATAAATGTCTGTAAATCTTAAAACCGTAACCAGACAGGACAAGTAGAAAATAATTTTTATGTTAGATTTTAATTTAAGTTAACTACTACTAAAAGTATTAAAAATCTTCGTAATGATTTCAATGTAATTTTTACGATAACAAAGAGAAGAATTGTTAAACCAACTTGGCAAACGGTTTCATGATATTCTTATACCATGAAAAAACGTTTATTTCCCTTTTTGAATCCCTCTACATGACACACATTATTTTAATGTCGCAGCAAAGTACACAGGTGTGTATCATCGTGCCTTTGTATTTCAAAGAGGAAGGAATGAGTAGTAAAGTTTTACAGCTTAAAATAAGATTGAAATCTCTGAATCATAAAACTAAATTAAATCCCCAGCAAGCTACAAAAACACAAGACAACGTGTGACAGAAGTAAAGCTAACAGCTTAAGCTTAGATGACAATAATAACGCATACTTACCTACTTAATGGAACGGGGCAACTTCATGATGAATGATAATGTAAATAATACAAAATCATACTACGGAGCAAAATAAAGTATAAATTGGGTTGTGCAGCATGCAATAAAACATATAGGGACAATGGTGTTGTTGTGTTGTTGTATAATAAAGTAGAAGAAATCGCAATGCAGAATGACAAGAATACATTTACTCATTTACAGGACAGTTCGCGATTCTGTTGATTTATAAAACGACTGCTGCATGCTGCTTTTTTGCTTTTGTAGATTCGAATAAAATGCTATGCTGGTTTGGATGGTTATAATCATCATTCTGACAAAGTTTTCATAGTGCTATTTATAATGAGAGACGTCGCAGGGAATGAATGTCAACTCAATGATATTTTAAATCGTGTCATCTATCAATTCAATTATAGATATCGACGTCTTCAGGTGACCTGCATATTCTGAAACTTAGGATTAGCACACCTTTCCTCCTATCATTAAGAAAGTCCTCAGAATGGTTTAAATTTTTCTAAATTTAATTACAATCTTCCTACACTTTACACATGGATAAAAAGCTGTAATTTCCCTTACGGTAAATAAATACAAAAATAAGAGTTCTGAATAGCTAAAAACTCATTTCACTGTCTCAGATTCAGACACATTATTTACAAACCACTATGCAATCATACAACATTACATTCATAATGAAATCACATTGCATAATACTGACAAAGCATAGGAATGGATTATTTTAAAAACGTAAGTTTCATCTTGATGATCACAGGTAATCATAAATAATCATATTTATATTTTTAGTTTAGTCTAGATACGTCAGTGAGTCAGTTTAGGAAAAAGTCGTGGTTGTCCTGTGGACACGTAGTTCGTGAGACAATCCGGCATCCCTTTGTTTTTCATTCTACAATCCCAATCCTAAAATCCTCGTCCATTTCCATTCCTGTCGTCCCATTCCCATCTCATTGTTACACCAACCTATCTACCTACCATATGCACATACATCTCTTACATTTAGGATTATGATTTCGAAATTCCAACAAGGATAAAGAGAATCGCATAACAAAGATAACTATTTTTAATAAACCGAGCTACACAATATATTAAACATCTTTCTGTCTAACGTTCTTACTATGGTTCAGTACGGTTCAGTGAATGATAAGGTAATGCAGATAATAGAAGCAGTGATTTGCCCTGAAAGATCATATATATTCCGCAATTGTCAACGAAGACAGCTTTAAAAGGATTCCACACCTGTGTGTGTATCTAATCCATATCATCTCTTACTTCCTTTGCTATCCTACACTTAATTTTATTAAAATTCGATAAATTACATTCCGATCTAGACAGATGAGCAACATATTAAAATAATGTTTAATAATTAGTGACTTCCATTTCGTTGTCTTTTCTTTTCCTTAAACACAGAAGCTCATTTAAAAAAAATTGCAGATGATGATTGAGCAGGTACTTGTGTTTTTGAATTGGTGATTTACAACTTTTAAAATCAGATTCAGACTGACGCTAGTCCTATTTGGTTTTTTTACTCAACTAAAATATTTTGGAAGCAATGATGACTGCAAAGTTGGAAACAAGTACCCTAAACCCTCGCCCATATGCCGCGGCTTATATGTATATAAAAGATATTTTGAAGCATGTTTAACATGAGATAGATACCCTTTTTAACATGTAAAGGATAGTAGTGCGGCATAATTAACGAGGGCGGCATATGGGCAAGTAGTTAGGGTACATAGACAGTTAACAAACCTCGCGTTCTATCTACTTACCGTATTTCCCGATTTAATTCCCCAGGGGAATTATTTTTTCAAACTCCGTTTGGCCATGAGGAATTAAACCGGGTGGGGAATTATTCCGGGGTGGGTTATTAAGAGGTGTAAAACCTCTTTATGTGAATGAACTTTCACTCTGTCCGTCCGTCCGTCCGTTCGCGCTCTAACTGTCGAACGGTTTAACTTTTTGAACTTCTGTTTTCGGATTTTAGTTATTGAGGTCAAAG
>JAQFZX010000329.1:0-67720 GCA_034682405.1 Hydroisotoma schaefferi | reverse complement strand
TTTCTAAAATTCTTTCAGTTATCTGCCGAACACCCTGCAGTTTCTAAAATTCTTTCAGTTATCTGCCGAACACCCTGCAGTTTCTAAAATTCTTTCAGTTATCTGCCGAACACCCTGTACTGTTAAGAATGCCTGTTGTATAAATGACCACAAACCAAATCGATGACACTTGACATTGTAAAAGGTAGAAAGGAAAGGATCTCTCTCTCTCTCTCTCTCTATCTCTGTTTATTAAATATTAAAGGTAATATTTTAAACCGGAGAACTCAATCTTTTTTTTTTGTATTAAAGTATTGAATTCCTCAATCAAGAGGACCGGAGGCTTAGCTCCAGCCACATAAAAATCCCAACATGATCTCTTTCTTGGTAATATTTAAAAGTTGGTTAAGCCGAAGGATGTAACTTTTCTTGTTGGCGATCAATAATAATTTTTTTGGTGAGAGGAACTTGAGAGTCCCCCCGCTGTGATCGAGAATGGAGAGTGTTGCCTCCGAGATGATGGAAAAAAATGTTGGAAAGTAATACAAGAAGATGAAGAGTATGGAAATATATATTATAAAAAAGAAGGTTGATGATGATGAGGATGAAGGAGCTGAGGAAGGATCGACCAGGCTCATGAATAGATTTACAAAAAGATAGATCACCCATCCATCTCAATACACTACTTAATACTTACATACTCAGGATAGACTGTAGAGGAACTGGGACTTAAGGGTCACTTAAGTACTCGTGGATACCCGAGGAGGATATCGAGGATATGCTAGGTTTTTTGGGAACGTTTAGATGGGTTTGGGACACAGTGGAACCGTTTTTGGTGGTTGTAGGTATTTTTTGGGATTTTAATTAATAGCAAAGTTCGGAAGGTTTTGTTTATTCGGGTTTTTAATAAGAAATACATGGGATTTAATGAAATTTTGGGATTATATTAATTATTGCCACAGATCTTAGCAGGAAGTTTTTAGTGCAAAATTCCTAGGATTTATGGAATTCAATGGAATTTACGTTAGCGTAGCTGAAGAATGATATCAAAGTACATCACAAATCACACCAAGGATGACTGTAATCACATAAATAAATCGTGGTATGATAATCACATCCGAAACCCGGGTATTTTTGGACCTCTTTAATAGACAGTAAACCCGGTAGTTCCATATTTCACAAGGTTTGTCCTTAAAAAGCGTTGATTTACTCCAATAAATATTTGCAAGTCTAACTAAAACAGTTAAAAAGGGTCTATTATCTCTATACTTTTAAAAAGGGAGTATTTATTTCTTTTAAAAATAAAAAACGATCTCAAAATAGGAAGAATAAGAAGAAGAAGGGTCCCCTGCTATTCTTGGTTCTTTTCTAGATATCTTTTGTAGTTAGTTATTGAATTGTGGGGAAATGCTCATAATCAGCCAAACTATCTCCTCAGCCCCTTCCTTGTCAACTCATTGAAATTCCAAGATGGATCGACCAGAATTATTTCCCAGAGTCCCTTGTGCATCATCCAACTAAATATGGTCCTTATATAATAATTTCTATCCAGAGGATAAGGAAGGACGAGGTTGGAATAACCAAGTGAATAATAATAATATTTCTATATAGTGAAGTGGTTTATGTAGAGGAAGGACTCCACCCGATAGCCAGCCAGGTTCCCCCCTGCTGACTCTCAAGGGACAAGGTCAGGCTTCAACAGGGACTTCAAGACCTCACAACTTAACAGTACACTCCGTTGGGCTCCAACAACAAATCCCTACAACAATACACTCTTTTACTGGAAAAAAATGTGTACAAAAGGCTAGTCAGCTTCGAGGAATAGGAATACGACTGGTTTTTTTTAAATTGGGAAAACGTTAGTAAAAATGAGTAACTTTTGTACTAGTTTTTACCCCTAAACCCAACGGGTACTTCCCTCAAATAAGAAACGGCCCTTTTTAGAAAAGTTTCCAACTTAAAGTGTGAATTCCTTGCAAATAAATCTACGTTGAATAAAGAATTAGATAAAAATCCACTTTGCAAATCCACCGAATGTTGTTTGATAAAAAATGTGTTTTATTATTCCTCAACTATATCCCCTTTTTGTATTCTTGTACAAATTAGTGAGTGGATTAACAAATACGAGTACAACTGTCTAAGAAGGAATACTTTGTTTGAGAGTAGTAGGCTGGTTGCCAGCAGTAAAAGTCAGCCTGTGGCTAATAATATATAGAATAGTAAGGAAGAAATGGATAAAATGGCTGTAAATGTCGAAAGATAAGAAGCCATTAGCCGGCAACGACTTTGGACAGATAAAACATTAAATATAAAAAAAAGCTCCCAGGGCTAATTAGCCCAATTGTTTCTCTCTCTCTCTCTCGTCAATCTATTAAATAGAAGAATTATAGAATTATTATTATAAATTCAAATCCAAAGATGACCACACCCATCCCTTCGTGATTTACTCTTCTTTACATCTTTCTAGCCAAAATTAAGGGGCTGTTCTATAAATCGCATCTTATCCATTTTTTTAAATTCAAAAACAGCCTGACGGCCTTTTGTAAATTTTGAAAGAAGTGTTTTTTACTGTAGCATTTTAATTGAATACTTGGAAATAAGTTTTGGAGGGTGGTTTGTAGGTTTTTTTTTGGTGGACGGGTAAAGCTGTAGCTGACTGGTGTTGGATCAGGTTAAAAGTTGGTAATATAATTGTAATGTAAACGGTTGTTATTGAGTTTAGGTTTATATGGTTGATGAGCTTTTTTTGAGAGTTCAGTGATGAGGAACCAAACCAGCGTCACTGGGGTTCTATTCATTTCATGGGGTCCCCTCCTTTATATTATAGGATCAGTTTAGTACTCAAAGGAATATTTTATGAAATTATACAGACCCCTTAGAAGAACTACCAGTTTATGTGTACAGAAATCACAACATTTTAAGGGTGGGTTCCTCCATCTGTCCTGTCCTGGGATTTCTCTACCAATTATTTCCATCCCAGTTAACCAATGTGGAGTTTTGAATAAGGGACGTTTTATTTGATACTTTCTTTCAATCTCTGACTGTGACTACCAAGAGTCACAATAAGGTAGGGAATAAATGTCACGGAGACAGAGATCAGTCAAACTATACGAAGGTCTATTCAATCAATTGCCCCATTCAATTCAACCTTGGTCCTTTTATTATTATTAATATGATGCTTGTCAACTAGTTTGTTTTCCCACTGCAACTGTAGGTAGGTAGAGGAAGAATATTCTGGGTAGTTTGTGTAAGAAAGAAATATTTGCAGATATTTCACTTAAGGGTCTGGAGGAGTAGTTCTGGTAAAGATTGGCAGACTTCCTTGTGGTAATAAAAAGGTATAAAATTAGACTATGAAGATGGAATTAAAGTGGTCGTTATGTAATCCCCCGTGATTCTTGTCTATCTCTCGTAAAAAGTAAAAGTTTTTTGGTTAAAAAGGAGCAACAAGTGTAGAAGACGGAGGAAGGGATGAGTTGGAAATGGTTATAGCATCTCGTAAAAATATCCCCCTTTTATTTTTTAATAATATAACAGAATATTTTCCATCTATTCTTTACTTTACTACTCAACTACTATTTACGGATAATCCCAGACTACTACTACTACTATTCCGTTGTCGTAAAAAATATTGCATTGCGGAATGCTGTTCGGGACGAGCCCCTTCCTTGTATTCTAATTTATTGCACAAAAATTATTTAACTGGCTTCATTCTTCTTAGCTTCTCAACTTTTACGGGGATGGTTTAATAAATAGGAGGTAGTAGTAATGATAGTAGCAGTAGTAGTAAAATAGTAGTAGTAGTAGTAGTAGTAGTAGTAGATGTAGTAAAATCAGCAGTAGTAGTAGTATGGTAAGCAACAAAAATAACACCTTAAACTTGTATGCATAATATTAATTTACAAAGGACTTGCTAAAGGTGGGAGGGTTTTTGTGAATATTTTGTGGAAGGATTAGATAATCCTACTAAAAAATAAGTTGGATTAAAATATAACCTGGATTTGGGTAAATAATTATTAATCCATAAACGTAACCGTTTTTCCCATCAGTTTTTGTGCAACATTTCCACGGCCACCTTAAGCCCTTCCATTATCCGCCCTCGACCCAAACACTTTTATTTTCCTTCCAGATAAGGATAAAAGTAAATTGCAAAGCTCAGCATGCCCGTTTAACCAGTCTTTTTGTTGTATTTGTAGTGTGCTAATATTATTATTTGTTTAGTAGTGAGTGGGATAAGTTTAGACGATAAATGTTTTGAGGAAAGGTTGTAATTATTAATAATACTCTCTTCTCTGGGTTAGTTTCTCAAGGCCGATGATATTTTGCAATTAAAATAATAGATACTGATCCTTAGTTTTTACTTTACTACAATTCTTGTCCAAACAACAGGGATTACTTACTACTACTACTACTACTACTACTAACTGTAGTAGTAAATAAATAATCCGTAGAGCAGAACTACTACTACTGGTAGTAGTGGGATTGGAGGAGGTAGGGTTTTTGAGTAGACCAAGTTCAAGTAGGAAATGACTTGCTAGTCGTAAAATAAAACTGGGGGAATTATCATCCGCTCCTTGTTAGACTGAGAGAGCATCATTTCATTACTTTTATTACATTGTTGCTACTTTGTTAGTTAAAAGTCAAAAGGTACAAGCAATAAAACCACAAAGTTGGCAGGGAAAGAGAGTTATCTCTTCTGGAGGAATTATCACAAGAGATATCTATAACTATAAAAATACAACAGGAGTTCCCACACGGCCAACAGCAATTAGTTGTAGGTTATTATTACATAAAATACAACACAAGCTTTATGGCTTAGAACTCACCTGACAGGATTTAATATATTTATATAAATACATACCTACATATATTAGGCAGGTTTAGGCTGCAATTATTCAATTTGGCAAAATGTACACATCTATCTGTCATTTCATTCCTATCACTGACATCCATGCATCATTTCTACTACTACTACTACTACTACTTCTTCTACTGCTACTGCTACTACTACTACTACTATTACTACTGCTACTAATATTGCTACTACCACTATTACTACTACCATTACTACTACTACCATTACTACTACTACCATTACTACTACTACATCTACTACTGCTACAAATAGCTCTGCTATTAACGTCAAGTATTAGTGATACTGTTCATTCCTTATTACAATTTTCTACAAACAAATTAGGATACCACGGGCAGGATTTATGATAAAAGTACAGTAGTTTTGCAAAAAGAGTACTTAAGTTTTGACAGGTTTATCTGGAGAATAACTGACCGATGTCTGTATAAATGTAATGGATGTTCAACCTCACTTTGTGACTGACTGGTGGTTAACAGAAGAGGAGGAATTGAATTAATTATTTGCACGTTGAACACCAACTTGTAAACTCTGTTTAAAACCGTGTGAATTGAAATAAAACATGAATGTCTAGATAGTGTCAATCCCTTGTTTTAATTGGTTTCAACATGGTTAATAAAACAAAAGGATAAGCTGGGAGTAGTATAGAGTTGAAGAGTTTATAGTTTAGTGTCCCAAAAATGCCACCCAGCCACCAGTAAAGTTAGACTGGTGACATTAATTCCACTGCTGGTATTTTTATTACATTTATTGCTTATTATTGGTATTTATTAGTGTTTATCCTTGAGGAGTGTAGTAGAAGAAGTAGTCGTCCTAACTAGCCACCCAACCCATCGTCTGTTTAAATGGTCTGCTGACGTTATAAATGAACCGTTGTATGCTTCTTTTGTCCAACTCTCCTGTCCAAAAACTGACGGACTGGCTGGACAGCTGCCACACACAAACATTGTGTAAATAACTTATATTCCCACAGCCTTTGCTTGGGGTCTCCATATCTCTACTTATTTTACTTCTACTCCCAACTAACTTGGCCAAACCCAACAAATATCCCCTTTTCACTACTATTTTTACACCAAAGAAATACGTAGGGTGGACCAAAATTAAAGAAGCATGGACGACACGTACAAGTCCGGGATTGTGGTTGTGGATCACCCTGTACTTGTACACACTTTATGTCTGTCTTGAGACATGGAAGAAACGTACAAGTCCGGGATTGTGGTTGTGGATCACCCTGTACTTTTACACACTTTATGTCTGTCTTGAGACATGGAAGAAACGTACAAGTCCGGGATTGTGGTTGTGGATCACCCTGTACTTTTACACACTTTATGTCTGTCTTGAGACATGGAAGAAACGTACAAGTCCGGGATTGTGGTTGTGGGTCACCCTGTACTTGTACACACTGTGTGTCTTGAGACATGGAAGAAACGTACAAGTCCGGGATTGTGGTTGTGGATCACCCTGTACTTTTACACACTTTGTGTCTTGAGACATGTCATCATTCATTCATCAGTTTACACCAAGTTTGAAGTCTGTTTGCAATTTTAGAAAACTCTTGAACAAACGTCCACAAAAGTTAAAACCCTAAGCTACATTTTTACTGAAGCATGTGGCAAGCAGACTGTCTTATTTTTTACATAATACATAGATCCTCAAATTTAACTCTTACTCGGCCTTTAAGTTTAGTTAGCTTATCTTGGCTTTTTTTTATATATATTTTAAAAGTTGGATCAAGTATTTTGAGTATCATCCTCTGGATCTTTCTTGGTATTATATAAAAAAAAATATAAAAAGTGTAGAGATGTGTGGAGAAGAAGACCCACCACAGACAACTCTCAACCTGACAAAGAGTCCTATTGTTTTCTATCAAAATGATTATAATATAACCTGCATTCCAAGATTACTATCTTGGAAGGAACGAGATTGCTTTTTTTAATGCTAACGAGGAATGCTGGAACATGAATGGAGTTGGGGATTTATTTCCAATCATGTTCAACATCTTACATATCCAACCAACAACACAACACCGCATTATACAGCTTTATAACTAGAATTCATTTCAATATTCACTCAGCCGCACGCAGCTCGCAGCTTCATTTACTGAAATTCACCTTTTAGCTTGCCGTTACTAAATATTTTGAAATTTTTTGCCCATTACTGAGTCGTATTTTGGCAAACTTTCTACCAGGCATTTTTGCTAATTTTTTTTTACACTAAGTTTGTTCTTATTTCTTTGAAATATATCCACACATCCCTACAATTCTTTCATCCTACCCTACTACTACTGCTACCTTTTAAAACTTGTTAATAATTGTGACATGAATATTGTAATCAACGGGATATTGTGATGCGTCCCTATCAAACTATTCTAATAATCGGACCAGTAACGGAACAAAGTTGGTAGTAGTAGTAGACGTAGTAGTAGTAGTAGTAGTGGTAGTTGATAAATTCGTAAAGCATGGAAGGGCATAAATTGACAAAGACTTGGATTTTATTCTGGCCTAGTAAATAAAAAGGAGCCTATCCATTTAAACTCCAAAACAACACCTTGTCTTTCTCCCATGAATCTCAATTTGAGAGTTTAGTCTATCTATCAACCTGGGATAGGACAATGGTTCATTAAGAATTCAAAGTTTAGAAGTTTAGAAGATAGAGGGGAATCAATCAAGGTGGCTTGTAACGTGTGTTTCGAGTCCACCGAACCGGAATGGAAACTCGGTCCGATTCATTTAATATCAATTCACTATTTATTCTATAGAATCCATTACACTTTATAGAACAAACAACACAGAGAGAGAGGTTCTATTGTGAGTTTTACCGTCGTAGGAAGAAAAAGTAATTCACAATTATGTAACCTGGCCGGTTGGTTCTGGCCGACCAATTGTTGTAATCTAGTGGGGCTGGCTGCGTGTGAAGCGAAGGGTTAATTCAAATATGAAATAAATAGGTCTATACAGAAATAGAAGAAGAGGTCGTAGGGCCTTTTCTAGGGTTACATTTGATATCCTCCTACCTAAGTTAGGTATATTATTATTAGACCCAGGTTTAGGTTGGATATCTATTCACGGTCGGAGGTAAGAGGTACGTACGTATGTACAGCAGCGGTGAAAAGACTGTAGAAATTATACACGTTTTGGACCGTAAATTATTTAGGATAATTTTACATTGGAGAAAATGATGCAAAACTAACAAATCTTTTGGGGTTTTTAATACGTCCGTTTCTAAGGTGGAAATAAAGGATAGGCGGGACCAAGAGGGGTACAAGGGTGCGTATTTGTACCCCTTATTTTTCTAATGTACCCACTGGAATTCCCCATAGGCTCTATCCCATCGGTGCAACCACGAGGGGGAACAAATAGCAGTAAAGGATACCAAGGGGTATGGCAAAGCGGGACTGGGCGGGGCATGCTTCACATGAAAAGGATATGGCCAGTCGGTAATTCTAGGGGGTACAATGTACCCTTGTACCCCTATTCCCTATCCTTTTGTATCCTTTAATGCTATCCGTACCCCCTGGTACTCCCCCCTCGTGGTTGCGCCTTTGAAATAAAGTATTTCTAGCAATAATGCTGCATTTTTTTCCTGTAAAAAGGGTGTACCCTTCATGGTTTGGTGGAGTGCCTGATTAATTTACAGCCCGTATTGAATCCTACTTTCTATTGAGTAGAATTAGTATAAAACTGTCCTGCTGGTTGGCTGCAATTGGGATTGAATAGAAATGAGAGTTTGGTTGCTCTTTTTGCGTAACAATCTGGTCGGTCCTTGGGGGGATTGAAATAAATTGGCAGAATGGATCTCTTCTGTAGAATAAACGGAATAATAGTACAGAAGCTGTGTAGTATAACTCTTCTCCAAAGTTGTTAACAATGGAGTCCCTTATTCTTGCTGGAGTTGTATTGTTAGTTTGAGGATGAAACAATGGTCCCCATATGGCTTGGGTGGAGGGTATCTGTAAAGACCCCCCATATCGCACCCACCACAAGGGACACCAACACTACTAAACTACCAGTTCTTAGGAGGAAGATTAATACAATAAAAACACCAACCACTTGAACCGAATCAACTTACAAATCAGAGACAATCAAAAAACTCAAGGGGTAAAAAAACGCCACTCCATCCAACTCAATACAACAATAAAGACGTGAAGAAAAGATTCTTCAAGATGCAAAAACTTGGAGGAAAAGTCAGGAAATTATAAGGAGTTTTGTACATGAATTATTTAACCAAAATTAAATCTAAAAAGTGGTGATTTATTTGGGGGTTTTAGCTCATTTTATTCAGGCCTTTTCTAACCATTTCCTAGGACAATAATTTAAAAGTTGGCCTATCTTTTATCTGTCTGTGTTCCATAATTATATTTGTGTCCCTGTTGTTAATCCTCTACTAATCCTTGGGTGCACAGTGGTGGTAATGACCCAGCTAAATCCCATTTGACAGTCATGTCTATCTACACTCTCCTGGTCGTGTCAATCATCAACACTTGCACTACTAACTACTTCTACCACTACTACCACTACTACTACTACTACTACTGCCATTACTACTACTACCACTACTACTACTACTACTACTACTACTACTACTATTACTATTACTACAACTACTACTACTACTCATCTCCGGACAAGAGCCGCTTCTTATTCCTGACTTTAACACAATTATACTTAAACCTCCTCCTATTTACTTAACTTATATTCCAAAAGGGAAAAGTGTTGGGAGTAAAGTAAAGGGTAAAAAAACTACAAAAGGTCTTTCATTCTGCCAACCTTGGGAGATTTACAACCCCGAAATTTCTACTTTATTGCCACCAAAATAAGCATAAAATAAAACAAGGATTTGTTCTTCTTCTTATCCCAAAACAACCAAAGTTCTTTCTCAACTAACCATCAACCTCCATCTAATTCTACATAATGCGGCGCGGTGTAGAGAAAACAAAAATATACAAGTTAAAAAGGGTCAATGTTCCAGTTAGAATTCGCCAACTTTTAAAACCTTAACATTCCCATCTAGCTCATTTGAATAATTTCCTAAAACTCCAAACAACGGACACCTTTTGGGTGGTACGTCCTACTTTCTTGAAAATAATGTAGCCGTGTTTTCCTCGAATATTTAAGAGTTATCTTTAATATTGTCACTAGATTTAGGGATTATTCTTATTATTATTATTATTAGAGAAGGGATTAAATAGTTTCTATAAGGAAGTGTATAATATTTCTGTTGGTGGAGAAGAGGTGAAGTTGATGAGGAGTCATAAATCTAGATGGTCATAAATCAATGGATGGACGGACGGATGTTGTGCGTTAAGCAGCCAGCCACCACCCTCACTCTCAAATTCCTATACTACATAAGCTCATACACACAGGTTTAGCTAGGAGGAATGTATAATGATAAGTCTTGGTTATTGGGAGGTTGTTAAAGTATTCCCTGTATAATCAACCCTTAATAATAATAATAATAAGGGTCCTATCCAGGTAATTCAACCCCTCAAGGCTTACCTTACCTAAATTACACCCTTTATTTCACTCTTTTACTTAACTTTAAACACTTACATACCCTTTTTGTAATATTTGCTGGTTAAAATGCAGTAGTTGTTGCTAAAAAAAATAAAAAAGTGGAATCGTTTTTATTTTTTAAAAATCTTGAGGAGTTTAACTCGGATAACCTGACATTATAAAAACCGTAAAAAAGCCCGTACTAAATGCTAAGAACTAACTCTACCGCTATTTATATTCTGACAATCCATTACTTTAATACTACTTTCCCTATTATGATTTTTATTTACCAAGGAGGGCATGTGCCATTTGGCAAATTGTGAATGGCAGTTTTTACAACCAAATGATTTCACGGATCACGCAACCCTCGTTAAAATATTAAAGGTACACATTTTCCACAGCGTTAGCTTCTAGCTCTTCTTAAGCTTTCTTGGTATGGATTTCTGATTGATAACTGAGTGTGTTCTGGATTGAAATAATTCGCCAGTGTAGAATTACAATCTGTCTCTGCTGGAGTAAATAAAAAACAAGTCAAGGACAGGGTTGATCATCATTCTTTTGTCGTGTCATTGGTTGGCCTATGCATCTCTTACTAGTTGTTGATGGATGTATTGATGAGGGGATGACGAGGGAGATTTATTTTATACTGACCAAGAAGAAGTCAAGAGTGCATCTATCTGGATTGCATACAAACTTAAACTCTCTTTTAGAGAGGGATACACTTCTCTCATTATCATTTACTGACGACGACGACTCGAGAGAGAGTATAAAAAACTGGAGAGAGTGATGATGGAAATGATGATCTTCTCTGTTTAACTTTTGGGTTTTGATGGGAGTTGTGTGCTAAGCGTCTGTCCAAGCAGACCAGAACGGATGAAATCTTTAGCCATGCAATGACTAAGGACTTTAGGAAGGAAGATGATCAACAACTGAATGACAACTTTACATAGAAAAGGTTACAGCCTCTCCATTACTGAGGAGATGGGATACTGTTAGTGGTGGTGGTGGAGGTGGTTAAGATATTGAGATTACAATTTACAAAATAATGCAAGAAGCAGGGAGAAAAGGTTTCCAGGTTTTTTGTCCACGAATTTCTGTAAAACTGCCCTGACCTAGGTAGAGATATTTTAGGGAGTTATGGGATGTAAATCTCCAGTAAAGTTTATTTATTAAGAAAAGTGCAAGGAAGGGATCTCACAATCGCGAACAACTTTGTAGAAGACGGATCTAGTTTATGGAGATGATTTTTTATCCTGATGTGAGAGTAGGTTGGAGTTGTTAGTTAGCGGTTGGTGTATGGGATTACACACCTGAACTCTAATAAATTCATTATCTCCCCGTCCATCACCCCATTTGACAACCATGCTCACCCATTATATTATTATTAGAACTTTTAATCCATCCATTCCAACTTTTACAGCATGTACTATACTAAATTAGAGGAAGTCTCTCTCTCTCACGATATAAAACTGAGAGATGGGTCAACTTTTTAACATTCTTGAGACCCTTTTAGGGTTAAGGAAGGACCCTTGCTTGCTTGCGGGTTGGGTCAACTTGGATAGAGATCCTTGTGTGGTTTTTCAACAGTTTGTAAGTACTAAGACCAAAATTCAATAACGGGATGGACAATGAGGGAATTGTAACAAAGTAAAGTAACTAACTATCCAAAAACCAAACCCTTTTCCAGGTTTCCATCAATAATAAAGGAATGTGTACAAGGGTCGGGTTGGACTTGATAAATAATTAGGAAGTGGTGGGTGCAGGCAGAGTTAACTTTGTGACATTTAAATGTTTAGCCTATCAGTCTAAACAGTTCCTCTGTAGGATTTCCCCTTGCTCTAGTTGGTATTTTGTTTAGGAATAACAAGAAAGGTCGAACAAGGCTTGGCTTTATTCCTTCCTATAAGAATACCTTTCTAGAGTAAACCTAAGGGGTCCCTCTCTCTCTCTCTTTCCAACTTTTTCAATTTGGTCTAAAGAAATGAAGGAAGGGCAGAAGGCACATCTGGAACATTTCCCTAGAAGAAAGGTTATGAAGAAACTGGTTCATTCTCAATCTGTTAAATAATAACCAGAGAGAGAGAGAGAGAGAGGACTTGAGCCCAACTGGATCTCTAATGCTTCTAACTATCTAACTATCTTACTTGTTGTAAATGAATATAAAAAGTGTGGGTAAGTAATAGGCCCTGTAGGAGATTAGAGGGCCAGGGAGTGTCAGGCAGAAGGGACCGCACTTCCTGTCTAATAATAATAATAATAATAACCTCATCTTAGAAGTTATATAATACCCTTCTATTGTGATTATTAGGACGAACGGTGAACACTTTATTAGTAATAAACACCCAGTATTAGTTTTATAATTGAATTTACTCTAAAGGTATGAGGAATTATTCAAAAAATGGATAAAGTAGAAAGTAGGAATGGAATGATGGCGGACTAGAGATTAGAATAGATAGGGATCTATTTCCAAGATGACCTACGAACGAACCAGAGCTAGAGGAGTTCACTTTTCAAGTGCTTGGCTATCAGTATTATTATTATTATTATTATTATTAATAATAATAAAGATACTTTGAAACATTCCCGAGGCAACTCTGCCAGATATTATTCTAAAGAGGTTTGTTGAACAAAAGTCCCATCGGCATTTGAGTTAGACTCGTCCCCCTTCCTTATTCCTACAACTAAAGTTAGAAGAAGTAGTGCCTGCCTCCCTAGCTCAAAGTCCGCCATCCTTGAGAATACTTTCTTGAAAGTTTTAAAAGATGCTGCGGCGTCTCAAGAAAGTCCATCATTTACCAAGAACTAAGTTGTATCTCCAGGGATCTTGCCATAAGTTGGGTTAGTTCGGGTTTAGTTTAAAAACGGGTTTGAACTGGAGAGACTGCATGGAGCTCTTGAAAAGTGGATAAATTATACACATTCCAAACACACACACTCTTTCTTGCTAGTTACTATCATTATGAAAGGGGCTGATGGAACGTATGCTAATTCTTCTTACTACATGCACTTTATAATTTTAATCCCTCACCAACTAACCCTTCTTGTCCTTCCATCCTTTTAATTAATTAGAGTTTAAAGTTAAAGGGGTGTGGTTTTTATAAATATCTCCTTACCTGTTTTGAGAATACGGCGATATCTTCATTAAAAGACTCGGATGAGCAAACATCACCGCCCGCAACGCCCGGCTCTCGCGGTGTACAAGTTGCCAGCTCACATTTTTCAAATATCAGAGCCAACAATGGGAACAGGGGGTGTCTATAAAACAAATTCAGAGGTTTTAATCACACATTTTAAAATCGTCAAATCCCCTTAAAAATAATCCCTGAAAGGAAATAATTTGCATGTGATAATCATATAATTATAATTATTAAATAATCATAGGAGTAGAAATAATAATTAAAATATTGGGGAGAGGAGACGAGCTAAGAAGGGATAATATTATATTATTTATATGTAAGAGGGACACGTTAATGACTACAGCAAGTATGTAGCTGTGAAGCTGTAGCAGCGAAATGGGCAACTCTGTCTCCCGGGAGTTGGGATTTCACACCCGGGTTGTTTCTATAAACCGGGCAGTAGAAAGAGCCCCTATTTTTATTATTTTGAAATATGAAACCGTCCCTATTTTCTCACCCATCATCCTCTACTTACTTTCATCCCGAATATAATAATAATGATGAACAGAGTTTTATCATTTGGGAAGATCTGCTAATGTTTTTCGTTTTTATTTTAATATTTGTGCGTCCCTTTTGGTAAAATCTCATTTAATATTGATGATGATGATCTTGTGTCATGAACTGGGTAAAAGTGAGGAATAATATGGAATAATATAGATAGAGATAGATAGGAATAGGAACCAAGGCCAAAAAAACCACTTTGGACATGCACGCACGGCTGCCTCTATTCTCATCATATGAAGAAATAATAATAATAATAATATTTGGTGTATAAGAGATATTGTGTGTTGTTGAATGGGATGATTTGTTGGGTCTAGAACTCAGGTTGACAAATACTGGATGTTGGAAATGTTAAGAAAAATCTTGTGAAAAATAAAATTGCTTTTGCAGTCGGATAAAATGGAACTAATTTAACCGGCTGCTGCCCCAGCATTTTGGAATCAGCGAAGTGACAACAACGTGACAATGCTTTTACAGCATTTAATGAATACTAATGCAGGTTGGGTAAGAGAATTTAGGGGTGGGTGGGTGAGAAATGCCTGAAGAAATAATGCCTGGGTATGTTGAAAGGTCCGAAAAATAAATGCCTGGGCATGTTGGTTATTTCCAAAACATAAATGTGTTGGTATGTTGAAATGCCCTAAGAAAATGCCTGAGCATGTCTGAAATGCTCAAAGTAGAAATGCCTGGGCATGTATGAAATTCTCAAATGCCTTGGTATGTCTGAAATGCCCTAACAAAATGCCCGAAACATAAATACCGGACATTCAAGGCTTGACATAAATCTCTAGTTGTAACACAGACAGAAAAACTATAAATCCCTGTACTAAACATCTAGTTCAAATGTATTTAAACCTTTGTCTAAAATCCTAACTAAATGCCCCCAATTTAAGAAACAACTATTTACATATACATACATCCCATCAAATCCCACAAGCCTTCGATCACCTCCCTACCTTTATATTCATCCCATAAATTGGCCCCAATCATCCATCCCATTAAAAACTGAAATTTCCTCCTACAAACCAAGAACTAACTCACTCACGTTTGTCTACACAGTCTATTGAATTAATCCAAAAAGATTCATACATTCATCATCCATTTTGTCATTTTGCATTAAATGAAACGAACTCTGTACTAACTGCATGAATATAAAGTTGCGGAAAGTGTCTGTCTGCAAAATCCTCAAGGTAAAAAATATAAAAAATCCCTGCGTAAGAAAAAGGGTATTGTATTTTATTCCTATTCCTATTAAAGCGTAAATAAATAACAATTCAATCTTGATAAAAGTCGGGCCAACGTGTCTAGCGGGTCTCCAATAAAAAACAACCATAAAGCTTATCCTGTCTGTGGATATTATCTACCTTTTTTATATCAAATAATTAATACATCTCCAGAGGCCAAGGCCGGGTTGGAACTTTATCCAGTAAAGATAATCTAAATGTTTCTTATAAATATTATAATATTGATCCCCCAAAGAAGAAGAAGAAGAAAGGCTGGTTGAGGTTTGTAAAGAAATCAGTTGAATTAATTCATGTGGCTTGACTCACAAAACACGCAGCCTATTCTATAAAAAAAGAAATGTACTGACCGACCAACTCAGAGTTTACTAGCTCCACTTATACACTTTTTTCATTCCTTTAATAAATGCTAATCCTAATAACTCTGGTAAAAATGTATTTATAATGGACTGGTGGTCGGGGAACATGTGAGCGGAGATCGATAAATGTCTTTTTATAGAGGAATAACTATTTTGTATTATTACATGCAGAGCAGGTTTTATAAATATTAACATTAACCCCTCCATCCACCCGCGTAGTTAAGTATTACGGAGGGAGAAATTTGTTAGCTCCGTTCTACAACTGAGGTTTATCCTAATTAAAATCTAATCACGAAGGAATTTGTTACTTGGATTTTAATAGATTGTCTTGCTAATGCTTGGGAATGGCTTGTGCTCGCGACCTTTTGAAATGTGCCCTGATGCCCAGGGGGCGCTGCTTCCTGTCTTAACGGAAACTGTAGGGTGTTTTTAATTATCTGGGCAACATGCCCGGTCGCCAATTCTAAGGGACTTTATAAATTTTAATTAGGGTGTGTACATAACCCGTACGCCTCCTATCAAAATATGCGTCAGGGCGCCCTTTTTCGCTGATAAAAGTAAAGTATAGTGCACCTTAAATTATCAGAGCAATGCGCCCGGCCATGTTTGGTCATTCCAATGCTGAGGGACTTTTTTTTAAATAGGGTCAACTTTACTTTGGTTTACCCGTCCGTCTCATAATATGCGCCCTGCCTCGTATCTCAATTACAGGGCGCGTTAAATTATCAAGTAAATGCGCCCATTTTTCGGCATAATAATGCTTAGGGATTTATTAAAAAATAACTAATAACGTTAATTAGTGTATGTATTGTGCTAAGAGTGATATAAATTACCCGTAAATGGCATCTTTGTCTCGTTTATGTACATCAGGGACAGGGCCCATGACATGATTTCCTTGGGCGACATGATTGCTTTGGTGATGGTACATGGGATGACTATTCATATGGGGGGAAGGGTGACCGGCCAAAGGCTGGTGGAGGGCCCTATGTCCCCCCGGATGCGGCTCATACATTCCTGCAACACTTTCCATCGCCCCGTAATGCGACAGTCCCTCATCATACTACAAAAAAACAATTAATAAATATATACATCATAATTTCAATATTTCTTCAACCGAGTGAGCCAACATTATTCCAAAGTTATGCACATTCATTTGCTACTTTCCTAATGAGAATCCGGGACTGGACAAGCTCATTAAAAACTTGTACAAACAACTATCAACAACTATGCAGAATAAGCTCCATAATAGGATCGACAGAGATCGGCCGACGGAACTTTGTACCTATAAATTATAACCACGTTTCCCATTCAGAATTCACTGCATCTATTTACTCTTTATTTATTATCCATGAATTGATAGGTACATCTGCAGCATCTCGTGTGATTAACATTCTACCAAATCATTAGCCCAACTCCATCCACGCGTTTCTACTTTTTCCTACTACTTGGCTACAATTTGTTACAATAAAATCAAAGATTAATCTCCTTTTTAAAATCCCTCTGGTTAGTTGGAAAGTTAATAACTTTTATTAGGAATAAATACACGAAGAGTAGAGGAGAAGTGGTTGGTCATGATTAGTAATTTTTGATGATCTTGGTCCTTAATGACCACTTGGAGTTGGTGCTGAACTGCTGCTATTTATGTATATTTAGTTATTGGGAATTTACCCATGGAGAATAATCCGTTGAGGGAATTAGTGTCCATCCCATGGATTAATTATCCCGGACGGTCCACCAGATGGACAAATTAATTGCCTCAAAAACCCCACCCCACCCACACACACTACTACAGTTAGTAGGAATCTTTGATTAGATTTGGGAAAACAAATTCCAACCAACAACCCAGACAGCTCCAACCCATGTCTGTTTTGTTTCTGTATCAAAACCAAACTAATTTCTACTGGAAGAACCAAGGTTTAGTGTTGATATTTGAGGGGAATGTTACTAGTTGTCGGGAATAGCCAGTTAGTTCCCGAGTCCCTCAAGACTCACCTAAAGTAATGGGGAACTGACCAAACAACCCGTTTAATATCCAAGTATAATGTAGAATGGAGTAGAAATACGCAGCAAAGGAACAGCAGTCGGGTTAATTATTGATCCCAAACAGCTACTAATTGCATTTTGCCACAACTTTTGCCCAGAATACGTTACGTTTGTAGAGGAATCTGCTACACTTCCTTAGCCTTGGTGGTTATTAACGGCGTTATTATATTATCATGACTTATTATTAAGAGGATTATTTATAAGGAATGGATGAGCAGAAGAGCAATAATCCAGAGTGGAAACAAAACACGCAACCCAACTTATAAGTGATCCCTTTTTATCACCAGCTCAAGTCTTAGGAATATTTAACTCCGGGTGCAGCTCCCAGTGCCTGGAAAAACTGGGTTATTTTAATATTTTAATTATTTTGACCCTTATTTGACCCCCACGGGTCCCTTGGTAGGCTCATTTATGAGGTTGATAGGTTATTCTGACCCTAGATAGACAGGCAAGAATACTAACCTGCGGGTTGCAGAACCCGGTCTAAGGCTGAAAAACTGCGCTATTTAGAATAATTAATGATTTGGACTCTTAGTTGACCCCAACGGGTCACAAGGTAGCTTGATAAATCAGCTTGATAGGTTATTTTGACCCTGGATGGACAGACAGACAGGCAACTTGGATATCTACTATCTACACCTGTGACATTTTAATACTTTTGACCTCGTGTGTTCCCTTGACCCCAAGGGGTCACTGGGTGGGCCGATTAAAGAACTGTAACCCTGGACCGACGTACAGACCGACAGGGAAGCCTAAATTAGCCTTAGAACAGGCTAAAAATTGAAATTCATTTTTTAAAACCTTCCTACCAAGTTACGCAGTAGAAGGGGGTACTTATTTCTTTGAGAAGTGATATTATTTATTCTGTAGAAGGAAAGGGTGGAAAGCATTTAACTAAATAACAGTCAACGAGTGATAATAATGAATTTCCAAGACATGCACACCATCTAATTCTAAACTACTCCCTTCTTATCCCCAACAACTAATAACTAATACCTTTTCAAACATTACATTACATTCCAACTACAAAGGTAATAATCATTCAACAACTAGAGAGAAACACACAAAAAACCGTTCAAAGACAGCGATCTACTGAACTTTAAAAGTTGTTCTAATTTCTACAGGAAAAAAAATCCCATTAGGAATTAGAAACAGAGCAAATTACCCAACGACAGTTTAAAAAAACGCTCGGAAGAATATTTAATTTGTTGGAGAAAAATGGTAAAATAAATAAATTTGTACACGACAACGGAAATATTTTTACTCAAGGGTCCGGTCCAGTTTTTAAAATGATAAAAATGCCCAAGTAAAAAAGAATCCATGAATCCACCCAAGTTTAAATTATGAAAAGGTAAGAAAGTAAAACTGTTGACGATTAGCCATTATCCGTAAAAAGAATAGAGGGAACAAAAGGTAATGTGGAAGAAGAATGGTCGAGAAATGAAAATGGATTGTACATTTTTTAATGTTTTCTTGCCCAAAAACTACGTAATAATCCATAGCATGAGAAATTGTTAAGTAGGGACATAGATAGTAGGTTAGGTAAGCGTGTTAAGGTATAAACGGGAAGAGAGCCATTGGGTACTCAAATCCAGGTAGGTTATTACCTCATCCACAGAATAATACTCAACACACCTTCCACCAAATAGTAATAGTAATAGTAATAGGGATGTAGTAGTAGTAGAGTTATTATATTCCGTGTAGTTAGTTTGTAAGATAACATTTATTATTACGTAGAAATAAGTAAAAAGTCGGACCTTTTTCCCCAAGTTGTACGTACTCACCGACATTCTTAAACTACCAGAACTAGTTTTTATACTCATTAGCCCACAGACGGACACTGCATCAGCATATGGCATGCTTTTTGCAAATTATTACATTACTACTACAGATAACCACACCATGCAATGCAACTACTTACTGCAATCCAATGCAATGATACACCTTACTACTATTCCTATTGTCATCTTCCCCACTTTCGAAACTTTTATAAGTTTTTAACATTTTAAACGACAAGGTTGTAATAATGGTCTTATGGTTTCCGGTTTGTGGATGATTTATTTATCCGTATTCCCTCTCAAGGTCACCCACATTCCCCAACAACTGCATTCACTTACAAACTACCAACTACCATTTTTCATTTAGGATTAAATCCCTCCTGATTTTATTACCAATAAATCTATTAAAGACGGAATAAAAAAACTGTGAAAAACATGCCATAAAACTGTGCCGATGGATAAATACTTTACGCTTTTACTAAAGTATGCAAATATTATTATTCCTCCATTGCTAATCCTTCCTCCCTTCCATCTAATCCTTCAGCTATTTATATTATAATTTAACCCTTTAATTTCAACAGGGGATTCCCGTCCAAATAAACTTGACGAGACCCTTAAAAGCCACTAGAAATAAGGTAAAATAAACCCTTAAGAAGAAGACTGATCAAATAAATCGTTGTGTGTGTGTGTGTTAGTCTAATTACTAATCGTATAACAATAAATAAATAAATGGTTTGGTAGTAGTAAGTAATAATGGGTCGTTAATCCGTAATAAAGTTGATGGGCAACCTGACGAGGATGAGGATGATGATGATTCTGACATTGACGATTCCTCCTCCAACTACTCGTTCAAGTTGACATTTATCCACATTATTACCACCAACTGACTGACTGTATGTATTCCTACAAACTTGTTGAAAAGTCCCAATCACCAGACAAGATTGTCAACCGAAATAAAATAATAATAATAATAATCATAGTAGTAATTCCACTAAAAATAACCGAAACACACACACTCCTCCGACTACTACATGTGTATGTTGTAAAGGTGTAAAAAATAAAAGTGTGGTGGTTTGGGATGGTAATTTTACTTTATGTTATTATTATTTCTAACCAGAAAGCACTTAATGTTTGGTGAAATGTTTGTTTCCCTTCTTGAACTCAATCAAATAAGGGATAAGTGCACTTTTCAAAACACCAACAAAGTTTGTAAGTTTGTGTATGTGCATTGGGTAAAAAACCCGTGTTGCTGTTGCTGTTTCCTATTCCTACATATTTCCTATTATTGCTAACTCCCTCGGGTTCAATTTCCCCTGATGGGTATTTCCCTATAAAACCAATTCCTTCGAGGGGGAAAGAAACACTGAATTTATAATAAATAAAATTCCCCGAGAAAATAGTCAAGTTTCCTCTTGTCAAAAGTGTCAATTTTTCAGTGTCAAACTTTTAAAGTTTTCGATCCACTTCACCCTCCCATATTTTTTTTGACGGAGAAAAATCCATCTTTTACTTTTTTTTGAAAAAGGAACGGAAAATACGGGGATTTTTCCGTATTTTTTTTTCTTAAGGAGAAATAGGGATTTCTCTCCCGTGCTATTTTTTTTTGACGGAGAAAAATTTACGAGTTTTTTTAACTTTTTCTCTTGTGGTTTTTTTTGATATTTTAAAAAATGACTGAAAAATCGTTTTTTTTTGTGAATTTTGTACGGGAGTAGTGTTTATTGAGGGTTGCTCCCGGTTTGATTTCCCTTAGGTGACTGAACAGAGGACAGTGGTGTTCCCTTAGTTGTTTGGTTACTTCATCTCATTTCACTCGTACAATACTCAGAGAGTTCGAGGGAAGAGATTTTATTCCATTTTATTTTATCTCAAAGCAATCTCCCTGTCAAAGGGTCCCCTTCGGATCATAAATCATTTTCTTATACAAGGCTGGAGGAATAAAAGCTCATTACAACTACACAGGGGTAATGGTATAAGGAATCGAAGGGTCCCTTCAGCAGCAGCATCTCCTCAGCCAAATCTGCTCTTTTTACAGCAAAGAATGCCCCAGATAGAAAAACAGATTGTAAAGAATTATACCGAATTGTAACATTAAGTTCTTGGGTTACACTTTGTTAAAAACCAGGGAACGGCATACATCATACAACCGGGTTTAAGGGTGCGGACACTTTTATACGGTTAAAAAAATACTGCTTATTTAAAAAGTAACCCTGGACCCTTAGGAGGGGTACCCTGGAAGAACTAACCTAACGTTCTGGTCTAGAAAACTACACCGTAAATTCATCCTCATCATCATTATCGTTTTCTTTCAATGTTTCTTCTTCGGTTAGGAAAAAAGAGGCCTTAAGGTAGGGTCATTTCATTTCCCAGAAAAAATAAAAAAGGTTCCAAGTTTTTGGTGTAAAAATCTCGTCACCAGGAAAGTTAAAGGATTAGGATGGATATAAGTTAATGAGGTAGTTTGGTAGTATTCGTGTCATTCCTCCACGTGGGGGACAATTAACCCAGACAATTGTTCATGAAGGAGCCGACTGTTTCTTCCAAAAGTTATTTATTCTTCTACCCTTAACTCTTTACCAATTATTGAGAAAGGTAGTTCAAGGTGGATTGTCTGTCGTGGGGGGTCAAACTAAGGTCTAGTCACCTCATGCCGTGTCAGCGGAGACAACCATCATCATTTCCCCTTCAAAATTCCCATCACAGACACTTCTAATCCCGACTAATCCCAAATAAAAACTACCTTCTTACAAATAAATCCAGTCGCTTATCTATTTTTGCACCCAATAAATACCTCCCAAGACGGAGTTCAGTGACTCGAATACAAAATAACTTTACCCAAAGGGCAAACTGACTATGTATTTTTCGCATTATTTATTTGCTTACAACTGGTTTAATCATGTTTAAAAAAAAAAGAGTTGACGTTGTCAAGTGTTATCATGAGTAAGAGGCTAATTGTCAACAGGGTAATAAATTATTGGCTGTAGATAACCACCAAGTTGTAGAGATAGGCCGGGTATTTATTATGTGGTTCTGGGTGTAGTTTGTAGTAGTAGTAGTAGTAATAAGATCTACTTGTTTGTAAATGTCAGGTTGGGCCGAAAAATTCAGAATTTATTACAAACTCCCCACAAAAAGTGGACTAAGGGAACCATTCATCCCTTAGAGAGACCTTGCAGGGAGAGTTGTCCATTTATCACTTTACAGCAAGGAAATAATTACCCGTGTGACATTCATAAACAGGGACTTCCATTACACATAGTGACATGACATTTTAAATGGCCCCGCTATGCTACCCACCCTGAACAAATTTAGGGTCCGGCTTAAGGGTCCACAACCAAACTACTAAAAAGTCACTTGTCACAATAAAAACACTCCCCCCTTAAGAATTATTAGGGTATTAACCCGACGATACCGCGTGCTACCTACTGATGCTATTGCTAATGCTACTAGCTCCTAGCATTACTATTACATAACCACGTGGAAATTATATTTGGCTCACTCTTTAATTTTAACCCGAATTTAATAAAACTTACCCGAGTTTGGGCCATGATTAAGCCCAAGGAAGAAAGCCGGTGTTAAATCACAACCACCGGTCCGTTTCTTCCCTTTTTATTTCAAAAATTAATTTAAAATATAAAAAAAACTAGTAACTTTCACGTTAATTCCTCTATTCCTCGTTGTTTTGATTGTAATTAACTAACTACGGCCCTAATAGGGCAATTAATACTTTTAATTTTAGCAATAAAAATTAATCACAAAAGAAGAACACACTGAACCACATTCCTCCTGCACATTAACCTTGAACATCATAATGTCAGTAAGGGATTTGCCCCACTCGTCCACTCCATTCTTCAAGTCAAACTACAAAATCCAGTTCAATTTTTCAAAAAGTGCATATCGAAAAAGTCCGAGTCTAAAAAAATCCCTTCCCAGCCACGTTTCCTTATTTATTTTATTATAAAACTTGCAACAAAAGTATAAGTCTATCGGGTGGGTTAAAAATCACAACTATTAAACAAATCGGCTAGAATAATGCCGGTAATAAATTTTCACCCGTATAAAAGAGATTTATTAACACTTTTTTTTACTATTATTTCTGCAACTGCATTTCCATGCACGGTAGTTGCCCAGCTAAATAAATTACTCTATAATATTATTCCACGCGTTGGTTAGAAAGATCACCCATAAGATGCCCGGGTTTTTATTATCTCCAACTCCAGTGGAAAAATGCAGCCTTTTTTTATTATGATAGGAACAAATGGCACTGGCTACTGAGATTGGTTCCTATATAATAATATTTGTGCTTGGTAGTAGTAATAGTAGTAGTAGTAGTAGTGGTAGTAGTAGTAGTAGTAGGTGGGCAATAACAAAGGAGGATCACTGAATGATTTATCTCCGGTCGTTTTAGGGTTAACGATAATACCCCCTCCTTTATGGTACGGTTATCGATATCGCCCTCCTATTTAAGGTCATTGCTTCTTCATCCTTATGCACTACTTACTTACTTGTACAACAACTACCGGCAGCCGGTACCCTCCTCTACCCGGGGGTACTATTTATTTATTAATAATTAAAAATAATTTTGCAGGGGTAGTTGAGACTCCTCAGGGTTTAATTATTGCACAGGGCCCAGGTAGCCTTAGTGTCGGGAGTTGGTTGTGATATTCTATGGGGTAGTAGTGTCGTTGGTGATAGTAGGTAAGGGTCCGGATGACAGTTGACAGTTGACGTATTGGGACGTAGTTGTCGTATTGAGACGTGCTTTGGTGTGGATGGTGGCTGGGCAATGGACTCACTAGAACTGATCGTAGACTTCAGTAATGTGTTCCGTGGGCCGTTGTCAATCATCCTCGTCTCTTCTTTACACAATAGTAGCTGACTGTAGCTGTAGCTGTAGCAGTAGTAGTAGAAGTAGAAGTAGTGAGTGAGTTTGGGGTTTGGGCGGGTTAATCGGAGCAACTCCTCCTCCGAACCTGCTCCTGATGCTCCACCTCCACTCCATTTCCACACGGGAAGGTCCTCCCATTCCTTCATCGAATCCAATAACTACTACTACACAACCTTAAGACGAAGACTTTCTTATAAGAATAAGAAAGGGAAGGGAACGGAGGTGCATTTGGAGGACGAGGGTTCTCCAGGAAGGAGCAGCGTCTGACAATCCTGACAGACACTGACAGCCCCCAACTGCTTCCACTGACAGATATCCAAAGATATCATACAGTGACAGACAGTTCTGTACGAACGCTGTGATGCTGCTGCTGCTGCTGCCTTATGAGAAATGATGAAGATCCAACAATGTCTGACGGGAATTGACATCCGATCGCTGACCTACTCCGGACCCTTAACTTAAAACCACATAACCAAAACTGACATCCCTACAATCAATCACTGTACGATAGTAATAGTCAATAATAATAATGTGCAACAAGAAAGAGGCGCAGTTATTGACCTAGAAATGTTTAATAAAACCCTCTCTCCAACTTCCAAGCCTTTTTAATCAATAAAAAACCACTTTAATTCAACAGTTTTTGAGTATTTTTGAAAGGTTTTTTTAGGGAGAAATGTTTAAGGACCCTGGGGGGTTCCCCTTTGAGTTTAAAATGACATGGCAGACTTTTGACAGGCTTCCACCTGAAACCTCCACCCTGTAGTTTTACATATTACCATGAAACCCAAACTACAAAGAAAGTTAAAGTGAAACCTTTGGCAAAAGCCTTTTAGCCAAAATTTGCTCAAAGCGATACTCTTCTCGTTCCTGATTTCTTTGAACTCCCTTCCTTCTTTCCTTCCTTCAGTTCCAATCAATTTATAACATTTTTATCAAGTTTCTTAACGGATTAGACGTGGAGATTTTAACGGGTTTCTTTAACAAAAACCTGTTGTCTTTCGGGGTATAATTTATCTTACCCGGATCATCCTTTGTTGTTCCTCACTCACTCATATTATTATTCACATCCGGGTAACTCTAGCCCAGTCATGCACAGCACAGCAGGGTTAATACTACTATCTATATATACCCGGGTTTTGTTTTTGGTAAAGCTCGGCTGCACCCCGCGGTTTGTATGCTCCTTGCTCCTTGCTACTTTCCTTTGGGCCTTTTCTCTCTAATGTTTAATATATTTTAATGAAAAACATGGGATTGTTGTAACTGACGGATGGAAGAATGGAGAATGCAATGTAAATTAAACTGGGCTACCCTTGTCCATGTCACTTTTGACTTTTGAATGGCAAGTTGGGCTGAAGGGAACATTTATTCCCTTTACATTTACATTCACATTTTACCCAACTACTTTATGGGAACGTCCGCGTCCGTGTAATTATTCAGAGAACTAAGGGGAAATTATAATATGGGGAAATTGCAAGGGGGACCTCTGAATAATTCCTCTACAACACTAACGAACGGGGCTAATGAATCCGGCCAATTACCAACTAGAATTTAATTAGATTACCGTCCATCACTATTAAACTAACCAACGGGAACTTTTACACCTGATAATTTACCTTTTAGTCCACAACTTTGTACAGTTAAATTAGCAGGAAGGGATTTAAAGCAGGCTTGTCCATTTATTTAGTGGAAATTACAACCCCCCGGGTTACTATTCTGTCTTGGAGTGGGTTTAATAATTCGGGAATGTACGGTGACCTTTCAGAGCTACCCTGTACCTTTTTTTTCGGAGTGTAAAGTGCCACTTGAAGCTATTCTTGTGTGAGTTTAGCAAGGTTTTATTTTTGGTGGGACTAAACTCAATATTTTGTATCCATTATGGGAGAATGGGAGGATGGGTAAACTATCTCAAGAGTCGTTTCTTTTGCGGTGTATATTTTTTTTTGTAGAAGTAAGTAAGGCTTAGTTATGCACACACAGAGGCCCATTGAGGTAAAAGATAAATAGGAAGAAAGTCGGGGTTTAAATTATGGAAAAAGTCAGTGAAGTTGGAGGAGGATGGTGGAATTTAAAAGGGATTTTTGGGTAAAGTAAAAGTTTTGTGAGTGCGGAGGATGGAAGTTCCTATCTGGGAGCAACTCTGCTGACACCTCATTAATTTCCCTTGACATTTTGAAAGCCTCAGTCCGCTCTCCCTCGAGAAATACACACTTTAAAAGCATTCTCTACTACTACTACCACCACTACCACCACTACTCTCTTCACTACTACTACTACTACTCTCTACTCTTCATTATATAACCAAAGTTGGGCCAAAAACTGCATTTAAATATTTAAACAACTCGCACAGACTCCGCGGAAAGAGGAGGCTGCAGCGGTCCTTTTCTAAGTATTTAAAGACTAAATAAGAGGAGAGTGTGAAATGGCAGGCGGGTGGGTGTGGTTGGTATGAGGCATCAGGATGGGAAATTATGACATGTGGAAGCTTGTTGGTACATGGGGAGGCTTGTGGGAACATGGTGAGGCTTGTGGGGACATTGGGAGGCTTGTTGGGATAAGGGGAGGCTTGTGGGGACCTGAGGATTCTTTTTAGAATACGGGAATGATTATAAGGACGCGACAAGGCTTGTTGGAACATGGGTAGGCTTGTGAGAACATGGTGAGGCTTGTGAGGGCATTAGGAGGCTTGTTGGTGATATGGGGAGGTTTTTTGGGGATATATGGAGGCTTTCGGTGATATGGCGAGGCTTTTGGGAATACATGGAGGCTTTTGGTGATATGGGGAGGTGTTTGGGGATATATGGAGGCTTTTGGTGATATGGCGATAGGTTTTTTGGGGATATATGGAGGCTTTTGGTGATATGGCGGTAGGTTTTCGGGATATATGCAGGCTTTTGGAGATATGGCGAGGCTTTTGGGAATACAGGGAGGCTTGTTGGGACATGAGGAGGCTTGTGGGAACATGGTGAAGCTTGCGGGGACACATGGAGGCTTGTGGGGGACCTGAGGAGGCTTTTCATGATCCGGGAATGATTATGGTGACATGTGCAGGCTTGGGGGTACGCAACAGGATTTATTGGAAAACGGGGAGGCTTCTGGGGATAGGAAGAGACTTGTGTGGAAATAGGATGCTTATAGGGTCCATGCGGCGATATGGAGATTACCCTGCAGTCTACAGTCCCAAGTCTAAAGTAAGGATCATGAATTGTTTCCCTCGAGTGCGACCTTTAGCCGAGGTTATAGACTGATAATCCGAGAGCATTAAGGAAGCCAGTAGTATTTGGTAAGTGTTGGCTTTTAGAGTCTCATTTATGGGCCATTGGATGGGAGTAAAAGGAGGGTCTAATCCACACTAGAGAAGAATATCCTCCATGGTCGGATTCGGCTGCTGTTCTTAAAAGACGGAGTCAATGTCAATCCCATTCTCGTAAACATTTATTATGACAATATCCATCCATCCAACAAGTATCTGTCCCGTTACAGCCAAACTAACTAGCTACCTAAAACACACAGTGGAACATCTCAGTCCAAAAAAACCTACAAAGTTAATTCCTCCCTTTTACAAAAAAAGACAGGCGGTTCAATTAGACCGATAAGTGACATTCCGGACGGGGGAAACACAAACTAACTTTACAAATCTCAATCCTAAACCTTCCAACTTGGAAAAAACCCTAATTCCAGAATTCGGCTGCAATAAAATGTCCCACAAAGTTCTTGTAACGTTAAATTTCCCCAAATCCAAACCTTTTAACCCATTTAATTCATCTAATTGTCCACCATCTTCACAAACTTAGTCTCAACTGACGCCCTCCACTTGCGGATTGATAGATCTTTGACCCTAAACTTTATAACATTACCAACACTTTATTATTAATGATAAGCTGAACAAAAGTATAGAGGCCAATCTGGACTTGTTATTTATGCCTAGAAGAAGGTGAGGAGGTGAAGGGGATAAAATTACCAATGCTAATTTCCCCCGTATTAAAATGTCCAATCCAAAAGTTTCAACTTTGGTTGACGGATCTCGTAAATTATTCTATGAAACCAACCACACGTTAACTACCTCAAGATAGGGTCAAGTTTGTTGCTATAAAAGATAGGATAAGTGGGGGATAGATTAGGACCCCGGAGGGTATCTTAATTTACACAACCCGGTTTAAAGCCGCGCACGAATCTCAAGAGAGATAGAGAGAGGTTGTGATTTTTTTTAAAAGGTAAACCTGTTTGCAAAAAGTTGATTGTTGGGTATAAAATAGAATGTATATTGGTAGGAGGAATGGGTATGATTTGCATGGTTAGTTAGTGCTGGATGGATGATAATAATAATAATGATGATGGTAGTAATGGTGGTAGTAGTTGGAGGGACAGTTATGGGTCTCTTGGGATCTTGTGAGATGGACATACATGATTTGAATTTTGGTTAAGAAGTGGACAGATGGGTCCATTAACCACAACATGTCCATAATGTCCCTCTTCTCTCTAGTCCCCCTATGATTTCCTCATAGGCATCTCCATCTTTAGACATTTCAATACTTCTGGATGGATGGATGGATGGATTAGTCATCTTTCGAAAGTCGGGGGGGGGGGAAGTCAAAGTTTGGGGTTTTATTCCCCCAAAACCTCTCTAAAGTTGGGTGGATTATGGTTAAGGTTTGTTTGAGGAATTGTTGGTAAGTCATAGTTGAAGAATAATTGGTTAGTGTTTAGATATGTTGGATGGAGGGAGGGTGATTAAGTTTAATTGTAGGACCACATTTGACGTTATTACGGACCATTTGGTATTTTGTTGGTCCCATTAATAATTACGATGTGGCTATTAGTATCAGGGAGAGAAGAAGAAGAGGCTGCAGCAGCCACTCTGTAGTATGTAGTATGTGTGGATGTATGTGACTGAGTTTGTTTAAAGGGGAATTAGTTGGAAGAGACTGGCAGGTTTGTTGTTTGTCGAACAACTTGAGATGTCACTTTTATTGGTCCTCTTTTACCCACAATTTATTACTCTACCAACAACTACTGATACAACGGCAGAAGCTAATTGCCACCATACCATCCACCACCTTTGTTATCATCAACCTACCTTGTCCTTACTACTACTACTACTACAGGGTAAACCATCATGTACAAACCCCATGGAAAACTACCTTAGCAAGCACACCTTATCCGTACATCGGTGGTTTTAAAGTAACTACATTGATAACCTCCACGGGGTCAAACCCCTGACCTTTTCAGTCTTCATCCTGACCTTACAATATGCAACAGCCGGTTAACCCCATGGTAGCGTTGCTTATCAAAGTTACCTTATCCGTACATTGGTGGTTTTAAATTCCCAACATTGATAACTCCAACCTGGGTCAAACCCCTGACCTTCTCAGCCTTCATCTTGACCCTAAAAACCCCATAGTAATGTTATGACCAGGATAGGAGTATGACATTTTAAATACGAGACGGTCTACCCATTTAACCCTCAAAACCCTATGTAAAATACCCCCTAAAACCCTTAAGGCCGTACCCTTGGAGGTTCTCCATCTATAATTTCCCCAAGACAAGGAAGAAGACAGGGCTATGAGCATCAGCTAAACTCCCGTGTAGCATTATTACTTACAATATTATTCCACATAATACTAAAACCCACCTCAGCCTACAGTAAAGTTTACCTCAACAGAGATAGGGATCCCTGAAGATTATTATTCTTATTATTATTTCTCTCTAGAGATATTAATCTCTCGTGGTAATCGGCTGCTGGTTAAAACAACACAGCTCCGAATTAATATAATAATTTATATAAGGAGAAGAGTTTGAAAGTTATCGGGGGTGTTGGGCAATAAAAGTGTCCATTATAATTCCAAACCTGTCCCTTCCCCGTCAACTTCCAATGACAAACACAACAGGATTGTTAATTACCTCAATCTTACATAATGTTGATTAAGGAGGAACTAAATACCTCACATGTCTATCAATCATTCCTCCTCCAGAAGAACAACTCCGTTACTATTCAATATTTGCACAAAGTTTGCACAAAATTGTGTTTGGATTTATGATTGGGAAATGAGTGGTAGGTTGGCGTGGAGTGAATGTGTGATTCGTGTGAGCCATCTATCCTCCTTATAAAAGGGTTAATTAACCCTTGTCCAGCCCCAGGTTTGGCTGGGGTCCTCCCCCTACAAAACACACCTGTCCTCCCATCTCCAATCAAATAATCCATAAACTACTACCACCTCTACTACTCCTTCTTATAACATTTCAGCAAAACGGAACCTGATAAAGGGAGATGAAATCCAGTGCATTGTACAAGTAGTAGTAGTAGTAAATGCATAAGAGTTTATGGGCGTAAACTGCATTTTTTATTCGGATTAAAATGCATCAAAGTGTATGATTTGCTGGCGAAAGATGCAAATCCTTGAAATACATACAGTCCGGGTTGCTATTGAATTACGGGGCAATGATAAAAGACTTATGGTAGATACAGGGATTGTGATTCGGAAATGCGGGGTGATTCAGAAACTGTGATGTTTCTGTGATTATCACACGGGGATTTATTTATGGGATTTAACGCGAACTGGCGACTTTTTGGTGTGATTTGTGATCAAATGGGATTTACTGGGATGAAGTTCCCTACCTGGATACATTCTATGATGTAGTATCAATCAAGTAATCACAGTAAATCCCATAAATCACACTGTGAAACATGGAAGAATGTATTTAACCCGCTTATAAACTATGCCAAAGCTAGGTAGAGTGGATGAGGTTATTTTAAGCAAAAAAGGAGGATATGTTGCAAAAAAAAGTGTTATTCGGGGAAAGTGGAGAGTTTGATTATATTTTTCGTGCTTGGAAAGAGGAGTATATTTGAGAAGTTAGTCTGACTAGTGGTGGTGGAGTGGAGATAAGGGATGGAAATCTGTCAATCAGAATTGATCCGCTTCATTTATCCCTTTCTTCTTTTACTTTACATCTCTTCTTATTTTTTGACAACCGGGATGATTATCAATCTCTACCACCTTCATTCCAATAACATCCACTGTATGTCTTGGGTTATCAGAGTAAGTGGCATGCATGGTAGGTAGGTAGGTAGTAGTTGGAGATGGATGTTTGGATAAAGAGATCAAGCCACGCACGGACACCTCTCCAACTCAATAACTACTCAATCCAACGAAAATAAAACACTCGTTCCAATAAACCCATCTTTGCCATTTAAACCTCGTTTTTTTATACACACACACTAGACAAAAGTGCAAGTGTAGTTAAACTCATCGGGTCGTAAAAGTAGGGAGATTTAACACCAAGTTTTGTTGCATGCCGCGGAACAGGATTAGCCGCACGTTGCATGGTTGGGTATTGGGTAGTTTTAAGCTTGGTAGAAAGTCATGAGAGGTTTTATTTTGGGGTTTTGGATGTGATTGGGGGACATGGGGATTTATTCATGTGATTTGCGGGATTTAACGGGATTATTGCAATAGCTCTGGCTGGGATTTGGGATCGAATGGGATTAATTGGGATTAAATCCCTTCATAGGAGTACTGAAACGTTTATCATATTGAATCACATAATCACACCACGTCACTGTGATTAAATTTTATTACTGAAACCTGTGATTTACCTAGAACCCTAGTTCTTTGACTTTGGTAGAAAGTCATTTCAGGTTTTATTGTTGGGTTTTTGTGTAGGGTTTTGGATGTGATTATTACATTTATTCATGGGATTTGCGGGATTTAACGGGATTATTGCGATAGCTCTGGCTGGGATTCATTGGGATTAAATCCCTTCATTCACATTAAATCACATAATCACACCTTGATTAAATTTTATTACTGGAACCTGTGATTAGGTGGGTGACTTTAGCACAAGCTTTAGTCACACTAACCCGCGGATAGTAAATGAGAGTGTTTAGTTAAAATGGTTGGTTATATTGGAAGGGAGAAAGTATTAAGTATTAAGTAATGAGAGAAAAAGAAGCCATTATCGCCATAACACGGGCCATCATCCTCCCCCTTTATTACACCGTGTATGTAGTAAAACGGGTAGACCGGGTAACCGGTGTTCAGTCCTCCCTTCTTAGTAATAAAACCCGGCTGAAGTTGACACTCCCCCCTTAAAGATAGGTGATAAAATACAATAAAGTTAAGTAAAATAAACAGTGAAAGAGGCTGCCCGGGAGAATAGTCCTTCCTAATAATATCCCAACCATTTCATACGGGAAAGACAGGAACAAGGACAAGTTACACGGGAGAAATAACTTCTATAACTTACCCGGCTTCTTATTGAGTAGAAAGTGTCATCGTAATGAACGAGTTATCGAGTCACCTGCAATTGATGGCAGACTAGGACAAAAATGGAATTAAATTGGGTCCAACTCCAATACCAAATATAACCTTGGAAAAGATAATACCCGGGTTCCTATATGGAAAAAATACATCCAGAGAAAGCCAATCTTTTAGGGAAGGATGGAAACAGGTTAATATCCAGTTAAACCTTTTGTTGAAAGTAACCATTCCTTTTTTCCAACCTTGGAGTTGCAGTTAGTTCCTCTATCTGAGTTTTTTTACAGTTTTTTGTAGATCTGGCATCTGGATCCTTTGAGTTCTGAATTCCACAAGTAGAAAAGAAACTAGCCTTAGCTGATGAAGCTAGTTAAATAATCCATTGTAAATGGACGTATCCCTGTCCTAAAGGTTTGAGCTATGCAATGTACCGAATTTCCAAAAATTGTTCCTCTGGGGGAGTTATTTTTCAAAGGAACAATTGAAAATTCTTTTAACAAGGACAAAGTAGGGGGAGCTATTCCGGGGGGAGTAATTTCCGGAAATACGGTATTTGGACCCAATCACACCCCCTAAAATCCAGTGGGATTGGTGTACTAGTGCCTATTATAATTACCCTTGGGACTTTCTTTTGTTAGGGCAGTCGCAATATGCCCCACAAACTGTAATTGAAGGTTGACCTTGCGGTGCGGTCAGAAAAGGTCATGGCTCTTTGCAAGCATCTTATCTCAATATTCCCCAACATTTAAGTGACCTTACGACCGGGTCATGCATGAAAGGTTAAAGTGATTTATAGCCTTCTACCGTATTTCCCGATTTAATTCCCCACCCCGGAATAATTCCCCACCCAGTATAATTCCCCAGTACCTTTCCATGTTAAAAAATTAAATTTTCCCTATCTTGTCCATGTTAATACAATTTCTAATTTTTCCTTCGAAATAATAAAGCCCCAGGGGGATTAATTCTGGAAATACGGTATATTGTCTGGAATACCGTCCCGGGGCACCAATAAATTGGCCTTTTTGAGGGTCAAATTTAACAGGATTAAAATTAAATAGGGCTTACGGGGTTATTAATAGTACATCGAGGGCACTATTGGAGGGAGGACTCTATTGGAGAAAATATGGTGTGTCCAAAAGTAACGTGGCATTAGATCTCATGAACCCGCATTTAAAATCAGAATTTGAAAATCTTTAAAGTCATAGTCCAAACGGACGGACAGACGGACATAGTACACAGCATTCACATAAAGCTCATTCCTAGCAATACTTTCTAAAAAAGATTCGTAATTTGAAGAATCCCTGTCCATCTCTCTCTCTCTCTACCTATTCCTCCAAGTGAAGGTAGGTAGACAGAGCTAGAGGTAAATCCCTCGAGATGTGGAAGTGTCTTGATGTAGTAGAGAGATAATGAAGGTTAGACAATGGACTTTTGAGATTGGATTCTATCTCTTTTACAGAAGATAATTTATGATCAGCGGCATCCTCTTCTTCTCTAGCTCCAATACCTTCCTCATTTATACCCCTCCACTACTACTACCCAACAAAATACCCCTCTCTCTATACCCATACACAAATCTACAACTCGTTTTATACTCCTGGACCTTCTATCTCTCTCACAAACATACAAACTAACCCTTCTCTTTCTCTAACTCTTTCTTTCTCATTATCTCATTTGCATATGTAAAAGTAGCAACCAGTTCCTCCTAAGACGTTTCGTCTCTATAAGGAAAGGACTAGAAGGTAAAGTAGTAATGATAATGATAATAATAATAATAATAATAATAATAATAATAATAATAATAAAAAGAATATTATTAAAATCCTGATTCTTTTTTCAAGCTGGCTGTCCATCTTGTTCTTTCTGTTGGAGCTGATCAAGCCGCTCCTTCTTCTTAACTAACAAAGTCCATCTTCCTTTATACATGTTATATTTATACGGTTCGTTCCTCAAGGAAAAAATTAACCCATGTAAATTTCTGCCGACGAGATTACCACAAAAGTAACTAGTAATGTAGGACCTCGGTTATAAACCGCAGTTAGGTAATCAAGGTAGACACCTACCGTATCTTAAATAGTTTTACCTGGTTCCCCGACCCTTCCAGGTCAAAATAAGGTCATGAGATGGGCCCAAGACCTGAATGAATAACTGGATGCCATCCCTTTTTTTAAAAGTTGTGCCTGGTGCGGGTAGTAGTTGAGGATGTATGAGGGACTCGTCTAGTTGTTCATTGGGTCACAGGTTAATTCCTGAGTTGCGTTAATCTTGTAAGGATGACAGGCCTTGGTCCATCATCATATTGTAGGAAGAAAGGAATACAACTAATAGTTGGCTTCCTTCTCAACGAATAGTTGAAGAGAAAAAACTCAAAAATGATCACATTACCTACCTTCTTAACTTTTGGTGTTGTATTTTTAAGGGTAAAAAAGTCAGAGGTATTGTTGGCTAAGTAGGAGGATAAAAAGACCAAGATCTTTTGTTCCCTTTACAAGAAAAAGTTTGAGATATAAAAGGTTTTCTTGAGATCAGTTAAGGATGGGTATTTCTGACTTTTGTCCACCGAAAGTAATTCTAAACCTGCCTTTCCTTCTTACTTTTTCTATTCAATCCCAACAGATTCTTTGCCTAGACTTGAGTATTAACTGATACAAAATGCTTTTAATGATAATCAATCCAATGCTAAGCCTTTTCTTAATGGAAATCCACCAGGAGAGAAGCCCTTCAAGGGTACGCTTCTTCCCCCTTTTTCATACCCAAGTTTTTAAACCTTACTTTTTTCAGATGGTAAGATTATAGATATTTTAAAACAGTACTACTGGGAAATAGCTGGTTGTTTGGAAGTGGCGTGCTATACACCTATTGCTGTGCTTTTGCACTGGGAAAGTATAATTTCTTTGGGATAAAATGACTGAGGTTGGGAGGTTAAGATGCTGAAATAAATTACCGAATTTTATTGTTACGAGTAGCTGGGATTCTTCTATACTCCGTATTGGACCCATTTGAGAGGTTTTAGGAAATATCCCTTAGCGAAATGTTTGCTGTGATAATAAAATTGATGGTATTAGTTGTTTTAGGAAGAAGAATGGTAATTAATTAAAGTAGTTACATAGTTGGAGGATTTGAATTAAATTGAAATGTTCCAGGGTAAGAACAATACAAGAATTCATCCAACTACTGAGGGGGGGGCCCATCCATGTTACTTCTTTTATTTGAGAATCCCTTTAATTCTATGCAATTGGATAAGCCTCAAAGGAAGTTCTACTTTTTCGACGTTCTTTATTTTCAAGTTGACAAACCGTAGTGTACAGATTATTTAAAAGGATCGGGTGACTAGGTTATCCATTGCTTATCTTACCATTTCCTCAAATTTAAGAAAAAGGCAGAAGAGCGTGACACTAAAATCATGGTTGTAGATCCGCTCAACTTGGTCAGTGTACTAGATGTCTATAAACTTTTGGGATCCGTGTATTTGGACGTAATCAAAGCCACAAGAACTACTATTTATTGCTATTTATACAGGATTTAGAGGCTACCCTTGCTCTTTTGACGTGTGTTAAAAATTAAAGACGTGCGGTTTCAAGATATTCATATGAACTTCCGCGGCTTCAGGGTTCAGACAAATTAAAAATGGCTTTACGAGCTGGGCTACATGGACATCAACAAAATAAGTAAATATGTTTGAGGGTCTGTAGTAAAAATTGGAGATTCTAGATTTTCAAATCGTTCGGCAACCCTTTCCTGGTAATTTGTAATTCCAATGCTGCACTTGATTGCATTATATTTATTTACTTTATTTTAAAAAGGATTACAGCCAGCAACAAACTTGTGCACCCGAATTAAAGTCAATTATTCACCAAAAATACCACATAATTTGAAATCCGAATACCAAGCAAGATTGTTTACAAATGTGGTTGAACAGATTATGCATGATAGAAATAATTACAGCATCTTTTTCTTGTTGCGTTCTAAAATGGATGCCAATACTAATCTAGCTTTTCTATTGACAAAATATATAATGCCGTACGAGGAGCACAAACCTGTTAACAGAAAAATAAGGCTAAAATCAATTTCTACAATTTGTGGACCGTCCAAACGTTGTATGGTCACAAAGTAATGAGGGATGAAAAAAGAAAAAGTTTTATATAATATTGAAAATATATAAAAAGGGATCGGAATAGTCATATAGAATTCATTTTTCAGTATTGTTCGTATAAACCGCCAGTTGAATGTAGGAACTGCATTTCCTTGTACAATTTTGTTCATAAATGTAACCGCTTCAGCTTTGATGTCCAGAGCGCATTTTATCAAACCTAGCTCGTTTTGGGTGCGTAGGGTGTCAGCACTAAATTGAGGGTCGTCAATTAACTCCAGCAAATTCTTATTTTCCTCAATACTAATAAAAAAGAATAAAAAAAACCAACAGGAATAATCCCCCCAAGTGTACAAACACCATTCAATGCTTCTCCAGATATACGCTGCTAATGAAGTCTTTTCGCCAACTCTTGTTTCACTATCGTTATAAACTTCGGGATGAATATCCGTCCCTCCGATTCTTTCAGCCAAATCCAACGCTTTCTCCAGCTTGATTGATTCAAAAATAATGAATGAAATAAGTCTCTTTACTTCCAGCGTTAACCTGTGCTCATCACCAAGAATAAGTTCACATTGCGTAACCATACGTTCCGAAAACTCAGGAGAAATCTTGACCTTGATCATAGAAAGCCACCATAGGGCATTTTCAACTCGATGAAAACCCAAGGCATTTTTTAAACTTTGATACGTTGATACTTGCGTGGAACGCTGGATACGATGCAGACACAAAACTTTTGCTAACTTGGGCAGAAATGTTCGAATGAAGTCTATACAAGTCAAAGTCAAATCAAGCTCGAATAATTTGAAAGCGATTTGAAGTGAGAAATTCCTGTATTTTTTAAACACATCAGACTGGGATGTAAAAGTCCATATAGAAATGACGTGAACTATATCTTGTTTCGATACGGTTTTGCATATCCTTTGTACTGATTGGAGCATGATCTCAATGGTAGGCTCTGTCACTCTTCTTCTTGTCACTTTTTGTACTAGCTGATGGACTGATATTATATAATTGTTTTCAACAATCATAGAAAATCTCTTAAGTAAACCAAGTGGTCCACAAATGTCTTCATTTGGCAGAAACTTTTGCAAAAGTTGGACTGAAATTCCGTCTGCTTCCATGAATGAAATTATTTCCAACAGATGGAATCCCACTTTCCCCTCGTCTGTCTTTTTCAACTTGGTGATTGTGATTTGCCAGGTGACCAGTGTTGACATTTGGTAGTCGTGATAAATGCCATCTAATGCGAAGTCAAGTAAATTCATAGATTGTTCCTCTTTTTCAAACGCAGTGATGTAATGTTCAATTGTGTATCCTCCAATATCGTTTTCATGTTCTTTGATGTATCCAATGGACTGCTGTAAAGCTAGGGGGTAGTTCCCAAGAACGAAGCTCAATTTCCGGATTTCTTTTTTTGTAGTTTCAGGCAGGAACCTTCTCACGAGACTTTGGGTCTCCTCGGAAGTAAAAAATTTCAAGTGGACGGTTTCGGCCAAATGGCTAATTATAGAGGAGTCCCTTGAAGTCACCAAGACAGTACAGTCCATGTCTTTTAAGTCCTTTATGATGTTTACAGCGTCATCGTTACTTTCGTCGACGTTGTCAATAACCAATAAACCAAAGGGGTATCGGTGAAAAGCTTCGTTTAATACATCCGAGACATTTCTCTCTTCACCGAGATAGTTTGAGGATTTAATATCCAGTTTTTCACATAGAGGTAGTAACGAGTTCTTCAATGTTTCCGAAGTTTCTCCAATAAGCCAAGCACAACGGGAAAGTTGACTTATTTCGGATACGAACTTCCGGGCCAATTGACTCTTACCTATTCCACCCATTCCAGTAATTTTTACAAGCCGTTTCTTTTCTTTAAACCAAGTGCGAAGAAGGTGTAGTTCGTTAGTCCTTCCGCTGAAGGATTGTACAGGTGGACTGATTCCAAAGGATCCTTCAATTCTACCTGCAACAAACAACAACAGGAGTACAGATATTTTTAATTGTAAAATTTATTTTAAAACACTCATTGTAGACTTATTAAAAAGCTTCTCCAAGGAGGGAGCTATGTGAGCCCAGTCAATATTAGAAAGGATTTATTATGTGGGGGCTAAGCCCCCACACTCCTTACTTTCCCCCTTTCACAAAAACAAATTGACAATGTTTCCCAATCAAATGATCGTATTGGGTACCCCCAAGGGTCTGTACTTATCAGATTTGGTAAAAATTAATTAGTTTAAGTGAACTTTTAAACTTTTTCTTGCATTTTATGCCCCATTCGGGTATTTTTGACCCCCATGGGTCTCTAAGTGGTCGAATTCGTAAAAAATGTTGTATTTTTAGGGATTTTCAATCAACAGTATAGGAATATTTGTTTTCACATTAAGGACCTCATCGGGTACTTATTACCCCCACGGGTCTCAACTGGTCGAAAATGCATTATCAGACTATCGTTAAATTTGAATTGTATGTAAAGGTTCGTTGAAGCCGATCAATCTTTAAAACCTGGAGTTATTAACCTGTGGGTTGTTTGCTTATCACGATTTGGTCACCTCCATACTCCAGACGTAGGATGCCTGAAAGTGAGAATTAAATTCATAAATTGACGAACTGTTTGTATTAAAATAAACGTCATTTTTATTATATCGGAATCATGTACAATTTATGGTATTTACCTGCAGTATTTTTAAGACCGTTGCCTTCTAATATTACCGCAAGCTCTTCGACTGACCTCGTAATCCCCTCACCAACCCATATTTTCAGTATTTCCGCAAAAATGGGCTCTATGGGTTCGGCTCGACTGTCTTTGGTTTGAAGAGGTCGCTTGTCTTTTCCCGAAAGGTCCAAAGAGTCGTAGAATGTACTCCAATTATTTAAAAGTTTTTCATCTAGCATAAGAATCTTCACAACATCGTGTACCGTCACCTCAGCTACATCCAACAATAAATAAACTCGAAAATAAAAGCAAAATAAAGTATATGGTGGCCCGAAATGATGTACTAGCAAAAGTATGACAGTTACTATGGTTACCCAGCCGTAACTATGGTTACACAGTACATGATTTCGTGCCACCCTGTATCACACTTTTCCCGGCTTCATTACCCATTTTAGAATCCAAAACGTTGTTGGAGTTTAGATTCCTTTTGACGTATGGAAATGGATCCAACAAATCGGCTAAACTGAAACTAAGGTGGAAGTTTAACCCATTCTACGCAGATTTACTGGTTGATTTAACCCTTTTTACCACTTTATTCAACTAAAGTTAATGATGAGTTTTGATTGAGTTGACAAAAAAGTTGCCTCATCCATCTAGATGATAACACCAAGCAGACAGGAGTATATCTTAATCCCAAAGCGATTGTCCACTTTTTTGAAGTGTTTATATATTTATTATGAAGATTTCAGTGATTATTTGCTTGCATGAGGTCGGTAAATACTACATGATATGGCAGGCATGCAAATTGAGTGTCCTATTGCCTATTCCTATGGCTTATATGATGTACTTTTATTTTTATGCAAATAATTGGATGAATTCCATTTGCCTTTACAGAAATTAGGTACATCAGATGGATCAGTAAAAATCCATAAATATGAAGTTGGATATTGTTGAAGTTATTTTGATCGGAATTCAAGCAACAAAAGCTACCTTTTAGTAGTTTTGAAATGACAATTTGCAACAGACTTTCCACCTTTAATAAAGTTAAAAATCAAGGTTTTTATTGAGTGATTCTATCGCTTCGTCCAGTTAATTTAATACTACGAGCACGACAGACATTTGTCTTATTATTTCAAGTGTAAGCTTATTCTTTTTCTCGAGAAAAGATTCACACCTTTGAACAAGTCACGCATAAATCTCTAGAGAAAATTTAAATTAGTTTAAGTTTAAACAAGCAAGAAGCCGGAAATCCTTTTAATTTACTTGTAAATGGGGGAAAAGACGTTGATTGTCAGACGGCTATGAATAGTAAACAATGGGATTATGATATTTATATTGTAATTTAGCCGAGGTAAAGGTGGATGATGTTGTGAAGGTTCTTTTACATGATGCGGTTTTGATGGGTTTTTCTGATCACAATCTACAAATCCCAGATATCCTGAACCAACTTATTGACGAGATCATCAGGAAAGATGCATAATTCTGACCAAGAAGGTCAGCTAGTTTGTGACCTCGACTGCGGCTTGGAGTCTGGTGTTGACCTTGGGAGCATAAAGTCTGGCGTAGATGTTTCTAGTTCGGAAGTCTTTCTGGTGAAGGATTGTTCAGATAAGTTGTGAGTCCGAAGGATGTGGATTCAGCAGGTTTAGAAATACTGGACCAACTGGTGGACGTTTCAAATCTGTCTTGATAATAAAAAATAAGAAAGATGTGTAAGTAGAAACGTTCCAGACCAAGACAGTAATTACTGCGGAAACAGCATTTCATTAATCACAGTTTTTGTACAGAACTATGATCACACTGGGATTTACTGTGATTGTGACTTGTGGGATTTACGGGATTTACTGTGATTGTAGTTTGTGGGATTTACTGTGATTATGGGACTTAGTGCAGGTATCCACCAAAAGTAAATCCCATAACTCCAACCTAAGGGTAGTGATGATCCCGCTAAATCCCACAAATCACAAACCCCGTTGCACATGCAAAAATGTGATAGACTGATTAATCTCGATTACCTTCTCCACTTTGGGAAAGTCCAGGAATTCGTAGAATGAATTAGTCAGGTATTAGCGAATCTTGTATAAAAATCTTCAAAACATCATCCACCGTTACGTCGTCTAAATTCTACAAATAAAAACGTCGATACTTGTAATAATGCTCCTATTCCTACCAGGAATTAATGACTATTTATTGACAGTTTCCTTACCCAATTAGAAGCAGATTAGAAGGATGTGGATGGCCAGCTTTGTATTTATTGATTAAACAACTCGCGTAACTATAAACGAAGGTAAAGTCTCTCTAGACATTTATGAGGGACTAGTTAAAAAAAATATGAATATTTTCTCGGGAAAGAGCATTGGCTAACAATTGAAATAACGAGGCTAATGCCAGTTGTGCTCGCACAACAAAAAAAACTGGAAGAAGCGATACAATCACTCAGAAAAGGGTTGACTTTACATTCAAATTCCACTTTATTATAGGAAAAGTGGAAAGAAAACCTCTACGATTAATTCTACGATTTTACAGAAATTAGTGTAAAGTTAGTCCAAAGGATTAGAACGTGGTTAGAGTCTCGACTAAGTGTCGGATGAATATGCAAACTTAGCCAGGGATTTTGATCGTTTTTTATCTAAAAAATCACCGGTAGTTCCAGGTCGCCAACGTATCTAATCACGGGACAATCGTGTAATTTTTTGAGGTTATCATTTCCGACTTTAGGGAACTGGGCCATTTAGATAAGGTGTAATGCGGAATTCCCCGAAATAAAGCCCCTGACGGAATAATTCTTTTAAACCCGTAGACTTTCAATAGGAAATTATACCAGGGGAACTATTTGGGGGGGGGGGGGGAATTAAACCGATAAATTTCCATTAAACTGGTACACCTTTGTTCACACAGTTGCTGTATGCATTGTTGCTAGAGATTAGTTATTGTTTACAGAAGGCTTATTATATCAACTCCCAATGCGATTTCCAGGTCATCATAACATGACATTTGATAAGCAAGTTGGGCATGATAAGCAACCCTGGGTTTTTACTCATAATTCATAAAAGTATCCTTCAAGTTGAGAAAGATAAGATAGCAGAAATTAGCGGAGTGGTTAATTGAAACATTCATGGACCTGGATCAGAATAATGCTTTGCTGGATGTTGCACAAAGTTCGGAAATAATTCTGCTAAAAAATCATCCAAACTTGGATATTTATCATGAAGATTTTGAGCTTTACAGGTCAGCAGCACAAGGCTATATAGTCTTTAGCCCAATCTAAATAATAATTACGGGAGATTTAATCCCTAGGAATTAGCGAGATGTTATGTTGGAGGGCTAAACATTGTTCAATCTCTGAGTAATACTTTTCCCCTGTATAAAAAGCCCATCTTAACCAGATAAAAACTACTGGATTTTTATTCCTCCATCCTCTACTCAAATTGTCCAAGTAATTCCAAGGGGATAAAACTGATGATAGGTTTCCAATAAAATATCCCATCTCCCCGCCCACCCATCTCCATCTCTATTCATTATTCTTCTTCTAAGGCTACTACAACTACAACCACAACTACAACTACTACTAACCTAAAAACTCCTTAAGAAGTTGATACAGAAATAATGCGAGGCTATTACAATTAGACAGGATGGGAAAAAATGAATGGGGTGAATTAGACAGATTCCCAAGAAGAAAGAAGAGTAAAAAATAACCAGTCTTGTAGTAATGGCATAATTGCACCTTCGTTTCTACAGGGTGAACCACAACACAATAATACGATTGCTACGATTTTGAACAAACTAACTGGGCAGGATTCTTGGCCAAAACTTACTCCAGGATTTGTTATATTAAAAAGTGTAAATGAAGAAGGGGGGATAGCGTGACAATGAGGTTTCCATTTGATATAAAGTTTACTCTCTGTTATGTAATTATGGTGAAGGAAGGTGTCTCATAAATGTCAATCCGTGACTAACTCTCTAGGCTGCTTGCTGTGACCCTTGACATTTATCACCGTCCCCCCGTGTCGATACTCCGCTCTCTACCATTTCCCCCACCATCCATCCATAATATTTAATACTCCAAGATATATATACAGACTCTATTTATTTGTAGGAAGATATGGAAGGAAAAAGTGAAACAAATTAACAGGGACATGTGGGATATTATTTATGGGTTGGGTGGGACTCCAGATCTGCCCTTCACTAAATCAGGGACTACCTCAAGATCTTAACCACGTTTTTTTTATACAAATATTAGGGCAGAATTCGCCCTTGCAAAACTGAACCTCGGATACAAGCCGCATAGCATATTATAGTCCGAGTACTAGCGGTAGTCTGTCTATAATTTAATTGAATAAATTCCCTTAATAAAAATGCCATATGATAGGCGTCCTCATTGAAGGAATGGAATGGCGATGAGCAGCAGGTAGATGTTTTTTTGGTTGTTATTGTAATGCTAATTTCCTCGAGGCTTTAGGATAGAAATGAATAAATTTATCCAGCAAGTTAAGCAGGTAGGTTGGTAGGTAGGTTGGTAGGTATCTCTCTGTTGGATGGAAGTCTGACACGTGAATTTAAATCCGGACTGGAATCCCTCACAATAGTTACAATAAATTAGGGTTTAAGATGCGGGACTTGAGTCCAAGGATATTCTAATGGGATTAATTGTCGGAGGTAGGTATGTATGTATGTGTATAGGGGGAATAATTAAAGTATAGAGGATGGAAGGTAGGGTGTTGTGGCAATAAATCTGCCAAGGAGCTGTCACCCTCAGAGAACTCCACAAATCATCCCTTTACACTCTCCCTCAAGGGATCACAAACAACAAATAGTGGAGAGATGGATAAAAAACACATGGAGAGGGAGATGGATAAGAAAAAATGTAAGTCGGACTGTGACAGAGACAATCAAAGGGATTGGATTGGATCGAAGGAAAGAGAGAGATTCTCATTAAATTAATCGATAAAAGTCCTACACGACGAAAGAAAGAAGGATCTAATCACATAGAAAGCTTTCCATCCATCTACCAACCATTCCCATGGAGGAAAAAATAACTCCAGAGATTAAATTTAGAAGGATTGGCTGGACTACCCGGGTTTTTTAGGAGGCCTTCAGATGAGGTAGCCTCAAATTAGGGGAACGCAGTTGTGGGATCTTGTGCGGGGTTTTTTTGGAGTTGAAGGGGATCCTGGAGAACAGGTAGATTTGAAAGGAGATGGTTGTAGGATCTGGTAGGGATTAATCCCACAGCCAAAAATAGGTTGTGGGATCTAGTGCGGGGTTGTTACAGTGGAAATTAATCCCGGAGATGAGATTACACAGGTAAAGAAGAGTTGTGGGATCTGATTCGGGATTTTTCCAGTAACCATTAATCCCTTACATGAATTAGACTCTATATTAGGGTGTTTTGTATCTAATACGGGGATTATAACGAATCACGGGGATGAACAGGGTTTTATTAAAACCCCATAAATCCCGTACAATTACAACCAGTCCCTGGAAAGCTATACCAACTTTTTCTCTCCTGTTCCTGATACCAAAAAGCGATAGTGGATTTGAAAGTTGGTAAGTGTAAGATGGGATCTTTTTGTGTAACTGTATGTGGGCGACCAGCATTAGAGATAGAGATACCCAAGAAAGAACAAATGTTTGTCTATTTTAAGTGAGCAGATTGATCCGATCCATTATCTTATTCTTACTTACCCATTCTTCTCAAGTAGGTAGGTAGGTTCCAATCTGGTGCTGGATCCACAGAATAAATACAAACACCCACCAAACCACCTAACAAAAATACTTGGAAAAAAAACTAGACTCTTTTCCCAGCTAAATTCCAGATCCAGATCCGCTTATCCCGTATTTATTTATTTATACTTACAAATTGCCATTTAGAAATCCCCAGATAAAACGAATTCCATCGACCGAATATACTCAGCCAAAAAATAAAGTATCTAACTCAAAAAGTATGAGTTTAAAGGGTTCTATTGTTGGATGTTGTAGAGAAGGCTGAGAGATTTGTGAGGAAGATTGCATGGAAGATAGGATAAAAGTTAACAATGAAAGTCTAGTATTTCGTCCCTTGTTTGATCAATTGTTGTAGATAGTGGACAAAGGAATGGTCAGATTTCACCAAACAATCCCCCAACTTTGGATGGATAAAGAGATGGAAAGTAACAGACCTTAATTTTTAGGATGGAATACAAAAGTCAAGTGGGATGTTAACCTGGTTGGAGTCTCATCAAATCCCAGATTTAATTCTAAATGTCCTTAACAGGTAGTTCCCTCCAGACATTATCCTACCTTTAATCTCTTCCAGTAATAAAAACAAGGGAGTCTTATCTTTCCACATTAATCCGTCCATTTCTGGACATAAAAGTCGGCATACTCTAATCATCAGATTGTTAAGGTCTCTTCTGAGTTGGATTTATGAAACTAACTAGTTTCTATCCGAGTGAGAAGAACAATGGGACGTTGGGCGAGTTTTTGTAGAATTATTGAAATTATGACAACTTGCCGTCCATTGTTTTAATAAATGGGAGATTTAGGGATTTATATTGGGTGACTTGTTGTCACAATTGTTAACAAGTACCTGACTTTTTTTTATTGCTTCGGCTTTCTTTACGTCAATTCTTACAAGATTTAGGCAAGGATTTCAAGGATAATATGCCATTTATTTAGGGGTGGTTGCTGACCTAGGGGGTCTCAAAATGGGCCCTAGGTCATGGGGATGTCCGTGCCATGTTTTGCGTGAAGGGACAGGAGCCCTTAAGGCAAAGTTTTAATTAAATGGTTCAGGTATGTTGTTTGTTAGGTATTAATTTTTAATAAATGTCGATATGATTTTGTTGTTCAATGGCCACCGCTCAATTAACTTTGCCAAATAAATTCCTATTAGTTAAACCGCCTTGAGATAAATTGGCTGTGATTTATGGATGATAGGAAGCAGTAACTGTAACAAAGTAATTGAAAAATGGCAAACTGAGACGACTAATCAATTGCTAATTTAATGTAAGTGCTTATTGAGGTTTTGATTAGATGAAGTTACTGTTTTCTGCACCCACACCCACTCCCCTTCTTAATAACAATAGATAGATCTACGGCTAATTCCATTTCCCACTTGGAGATACTATTCCTACTATTCCTACTCCTTGAGTTTTTTCTAAGAAGGGATAGTACAGATAATAATAAAAAAGAGGCAAACGCTGCAACTTTTGATAAGTAAAAAACAAATTGTAATCTAATCTCGCAAATGAAACTCTCTTTCTCGGCTGCCGACGGCATTAGCCTTTTCTTACTCTTCTAACTTGGGCTAGGCTAAACTTTTCCAATCTTGAGATGATTTTATCGTCCTTTGGTTCGTATGAACAATCCTAAATCCAATCAGCCTTTACCCGACGCACATACAGATACAGAAATGAATAATATTATTAATATTATAATAGGAAAAAAGAAAAGAAGCTAGCAAGGAAATAATAGGAAAAGTTTGGATCAGCACAACACAACTCTTTTGCATGTTGGGATTGGCTAAATTAACTACTGGTATATATTGGCAAAACGGTTTGGCAAAAAGGTCTGGCAAAACGGTTTTCAAAATGGGTTGACGAAAAGATCTGGCAAAACGGTTTGGCGAAAATATCTGGCAAAACCGTTTGGCAAAATTGGTTGGCAAAAGGTCTGGTATAAAAGTTTGGCAAAATGGTTCGGCCAAACGGTTTGGAAAAAAGGTTTGGCAAAAAGGTCTGGCAAAAAGGTTTGGCCAAACGGTTCGGCAAAACTTATTGGCAAAATGGTTTGGCAAAATGACACTTTGAAAAAAAGCCATTACAAAATAGATATGCCAAAATGGCAAATTATTGTATTTCTATCCAGTAAGCCACCTTTAATTTCCATTTATTTATGACACACTTTTGTGAAAATGATTGCCAAAATTCTTACTACAACAGTGATATTAATATTTAACGAATTGATATGCATGGCAAACCAGGATAATTACTTGATTAAAATCCTCCAAATAATTTCAACAGTCCTGTAAATCAATTGTTTTTAAAATTAAAGTAATTTATTACAAGAGTTGCATTCTAGCGTGTTCCATTCTAGAGGATGGGTTGGGAATTAACAAGAGCCGACAAGAAGCAAGACAACTATTGGATTCACTGGTTGGTTGACTCGACTCTGTTGGAGGAATGTGCAGAAGCCACGAAGTAAATTGCAAAAATGATTTAGTTCTTTTTGGTTTATATAAAATGTAATAAAGAAAAAAGAAAAAAAGGTTCTTTTTCCTCATCCTCGTTGGCAAATCGCCTAAGCGTGTCGTCCCCCGTATTCTCATCTCGACAACTAATCTTAAACAGATTCCTCCAGCCAAACCAACCAAAACGTAATCTATCCCATTTCTCGCTATAAAAATCTTTTCTAGAGTAGTAGTAGTATGAGGAATTGTATAATATAATATGATGTGGTGGAGAGTGTAATGAGATCCGAGATATCCATCATAGTTGACAACCTGTCACCCTCATAAACAACCCGACCGACAACAACAAAACATTTTTTTACTAGCCCCAGTCCCAACCTACCTTTATGCTTATTCTGAGGACAGATTTGAGTAACTGAAGGAGTTAGAAGACTGAAGGATTGAAGGGATTAAATAAGTCGGAACGAAGGGAGGATAATGGATACAAATGGATCAAACAAAACCACCTGTTCTACTATCATCTAACTCTAACTCTAGAAAGAACTGAGAGATTATATAATAAAAAAAATAGTTAGAATCCGCGGACTTGTTCGCGTCGCTCCTCATAATTCATTCCCTTTACTCAATTACTCACAACTAAGCTGACAAAAATTTTATTCACGAGTTTTTTACACAGTTTTTTTGGTGTTTGACTTAAAGAAGTAAAGTACAATTTATGCATGTTCCTTGCTACAGAAATCCAGTAAACTGTTGAGCATTCCTTTGGGGTTTTGTACTACCGTTAAATTTATAATGGCCCACTGGGGGGTTTATTCCCCTTGTTTTTTTAATAAAGACCCGCATTGTATCTACTTGTAGTTTATTAGTGAGTTAAATACATGTTTCTGAATCAACCGGTATCGGAGTTTGAGGTTTTGTAAATAGGCAGTCTCTTTGGATAAAAATGGCTAAAAGAGCGTAATATTCTAATGATTTCTTACTTTCCAAGCAGTTTTTACAAACCCTCAAGTCTTTTCTATGGTAGTAGCTCAAGCTCAGTAGTTATTGGAGGAATAATGCATACAATTGTGACTAAAAACCCTTTTACTTTATTCTTAAAATGTTTTTTGTGTGTAAAGGTAAAGTTGTAAAACTCTAACTAGCTTTAGCCCCGAGGATGTAGCTTATTATCCGTGCTGAGACTAGTTGTTCTATTCATCATCCGATTCTAAAAGCTGTTCACAGTTGATTCCTTTAAAAAAAAGCAGAGATAAAGTACAAAAGAGGAATATATTCAGATTATTTTCAATGGTTCTTTCTCTCTGTAAACAAATCCTTTGTTGGGTCTATTTTTACATGAATAAGACTCGGGAGGAAAGGGATACCTCCCAAATGGAAATGGATTGGAGACTATGTAATTTCTCAATGAAATATAATTGTTAATTGGAGGCATTTTTCAATGTAAAAACGGCATAAACGGCCTATTGTGTTGTGTTGTACAGCTTTTCATGGTTTTTAAATCAGAGCAATGACTTTTACTTGCAGGAAAGATACATATAAACTTGTTCAAATGTATGTAAATTATTTGGAGACTTTGGCAAAAGTCAGGAGAGTTATTTCAAAGAACAAGTTGTATTAAACTTAAATATTTTTAGGATAAAATCACAAAAAAAACGCTGTAAAAGTTGCCTTGCAGTTCGTAAAATTAATGCACTGGGTATTATAATTAATTATAACAAGGAAAGTAGCTTTTTATGTGGGATTTTAGGTAGGATTTCATTAAAATTAACTTTAGCGAGTCATCCCTCAACTCTGTGTCAGTTTCCCGAGAGTGTAAGTAGCAAAAGTTGAACAGAGTAAGTATAAAAAACGAGTGTTTTTGGTGGATTATTAAGAGTATATAATTTAATTTTAATTTGGATCCAAGTTGACAAGATTATGAAAGGGTTGTTCATGTTGATGGGCCGGAATTACACGTTTCCTTCTCTATTTCTGGGCTAAATGTAAAATTGGTAATTATTGAGCAGCTAAAAGTAGTTAAGTTGTAGTTAGTTTGTAATAGGGTCGGGTTACTCGTAAGTAAATGGAGTTTTTATAATAATAATTTTAAAAAGAAGAAGGGATAAGTAAAAAGTAGTAGACTGGGAAAAGGATTAGTTTGTAGGGTTGTTGTTGGAGAACAGTTGAGGGAGATCGTGAGGCGGAGGTCGTGAGATAGTTGAACACTTTTATTTTATATTTTGTATATTTATATTTATACAGACACAAAAGTGGTAGCTTTGTGGTCTGTGGCTCAACTTTTAAACATTATTACAATAAGTTGGAATATAAAAATAAGAAGGAATAGGGGCTGTTCCACAATGAGATACTGGGATTTTTAAAAACATTTATTGTAGAGTAAATGTAAAGCAAATGTTTGGGATAAGCGAGCATTTATTTGGCAACTTGAAAGATCCAAAGGAGGATTAAATTGGGGTTAAAAGGCAGGGAATTAATTTAGAAACGGGGGGTAATAACTTATTAAACAAGGGTAAGTTACTTGTAAAAAGTTTTGTAGGTTCAGTATATTATTTTATCTACAATGGATGTTTCAAATACGGTAATTCCTCGTTAACAAGCCGCCCGAGTTAATTAAGCCGGATGCAATCCTATACACGCTAAACAGGGGTACCTCTTCTACCATGCTTCAAAAAACCTCTTTTTTCGTGCATACGCCGCGGTCTACTGTCGATAGGTTATTACCCATTTTTAAAAATAACTTTTCAGCAGAAATTAAATAGACAAAAGCCGATAAAATTAACCTACAAGTGTAGATAATTTACATGCATATTTTCACAACAATATATATATGTATTTGGTTGATTATGGAACACCCCGATGTAAAAATTGTTCCTCGCGTTCCATCCATACTTTTCCTAATCCTGTGTGATTTAGATGGAGGATTCTTTGTAAAGATAATGGATAATCTTGTGAACAAAATGATTCCTCTACTACTACTACTACTACTACTAGAAGAGGAAAGAAGAGGAACTGTTAATCCAGTTGGTTGTCTAATACTAATTTAGCCCTAGTAATTTAGCCTTCTGAACCACTACCAACCCTGCCATTATAATAAAGCTGTAGTAGTAGAGAGGTTAAGCAAAGGTAGGTAGTAGTAGGAGTCTATTATACAAAATTGGTCCAAGTTAATGGGTTAAAAAGATGCTGGAATGAGAGAGGCAGGCATCAATTTACTCTTCAGAAAAAGGCTCATCTCCATTATTATTCCATCTTCACAAAATACATTAAAATATTAACCAACCTCCCTTTTATAAAAATACATTACAACAACTACCAACAAATTATCATCAAAACTTAACAGAATTTATAGTAAAATCTCTCTGGGAAATCATCTAAATATTTGAGGAATCCCGGACCCTTCTACTACTAACGCCCTTTAAAGAAAATCCAACCACACCCACTCTAACAATTACCCCGGGGTTTGGAAAAAACGGTCCTCCCCGTTTAATACAGGGTCCCAGAACCGCTACGGACCACACCCCCTTCTTCTCCAGCCTAATCATTAGCCATGAACCTCTAGATTACTAAAAAAATATGGATTTGATGCTGGATGTTTTTAGTTATTAACTCGAGTTGATTTAAAAACGTAAACTCCAAGCACCTGTGGCCCTTTCTGAAGGGATTCTCTGTATAAAATACTAAGGGTGTGTGTAGTTCTAGTTGTTGGGGTATATATATTTTTTTTAACGAGCCATTAGGGATTCCTCGACTGGTCTTAAATTTAATTCCTGGTCAGGAATATTAATGGCTTCTCTCCTCCAACCAACTTGTCTACTAATAACATTCCTTAATTAAAAATATGTACAACTCTCTATCTATCTCTCTATACGGCCTGGAACTACTCTAGCTCCAATCCATGTCTGCATGCAGAGATCTAACCATTTCCTCATCTTTTTTCCCCCTAGTCTATGCAGAATCGGCTTTTGTTTAAAATGCCGATAGTTTATGTTGTTCATTGTGCTTGACTCTGCTGCTTTACTATAATTATAATTGCTGCAATAAAGCATCAAGCATTCCGGGCAGTACGTGCGGAAATATTGCAAGGAAGTGATAAATAAATTGACAAAAAAAAGCTTTGAAAGTTTCTGGGAAAGTTTCCATGTTATTTTAATTATAATTTAGGGAATGGATCTGAATTATTTGTGGTTATCTTGTGCGTTTGTTTGTATATGAAAGGTCGGAAGGGATGAGAGATAAGGGTGGATGATAAGGGTAGTTGTCGGAGGAGGAGGGTGACAGGTGAGTTTTGTGGTGGGCAATGTCAATCAATCGGGTCGGTGGGACATGGAAGTCCACTTTGGCCACTTATATCTTATTCCTCCATATGGAGGACACTCACTCTCTCTCTCTCTTTTATTTATTAATGAATAAAAAGCCTCAAAGAAATTAGACGGGTGGAGGAGGTAATCAATTATTCCTCTGTGGAACCATTAGTTCCACATTCCCTATGGATTTATTTACAGCCAATTCCCTAATCTCTTTACTCTTATAATCCAATTTACTACCTTTATTGCTTCCCTACTGGAAAGTGCAATTTGGAAATGGGATTGCATTCCAATTAGTTTGAGGAACTTTAGCCGGAGTTTGATAAACGGGATGGACGGTTTTAGTTCGGGGATTCGGGTTTTTCCTGACCTTGATCTTGAAACTGGGAAGGATAAACTAGGTTTTTACTAACTTTTTAGTGGAGATTTAAGGAAGGAAGGGTGAGGGTTTCCGGGTAGCTTATTTTTACTTTAATTGACTGCAAAACTTGTAGTAAAATGGGCAAAAAAAACTATACACAAAGTCCCAGTTAGTTTTAATAAATTTGGGGGTAAATTAAAGGCCAATTTATAAATATTCACCCCATTTAAAAAAGTAGAAACATCTCTCATCAGAAAGAACAGGTTTAAAAAACTTTTGTACCCTTAAAAAAGCCTTGATTTTGGCCATTTTTTTAGCAGTTTCTTTCAGGCTCTACAGAAAAGACGAATGCATAGTAGTTTTTTGCAGTAATTAGTTGAAGATGGAGACTATAGAGGATTCCATCGGAAGAAGAGACAAGATTCCTCCAGTCTGTAGTATAAATCTGGTCGGTAGTAAAGAGTATTTCCTAAGACCCTCTCTCTCTCTACTTCTTCTGTCTGTGGTAGTTAATAATGAATAATTAATGAGGATTACTCTGGCTTGATTCCTCCCTTCATCTCCCTTTTCTTAAGTGTAATTAGAGTTAATTGAGACTGGAGAGAGAGAGGAATTTATAATTGGAATTTTAACCCCATTTGCATCATAATTGCTTCTTCCTCAGTTCATTCTCTAAAACAACACATGCTCCTCCAGCACCATTTATTCTACACAAACTTCCATCCATTATCTTAATCAATGATAATCCCCCTTTTACTCACTCATTATTACTATAAACCAGACCTTCATAGCATTTAAACCTCCACCAATCCAATAATGCTATTTAGCAGGTGAGAAGCGAGCAAGAATTACACTTAATTTAAGAATTTTAATACAGAGGAACTGTTGGGAAGTTTTAGTAAACATTTTACTCTAAAAAGCTGGGTTTTCTAGGTTTATTTTGGTATATTTTGAGGCTGTCAATGGTTTGGTCTGATGGGAGAAATGGGTAGGCAGTTCCGGTTAAAAACTGAATAAGGGAGGGACAAGGAAATTGCATGCTAAACGATCCTAAAGATCACATCTAGAAATCACCGATCCCACTCACTCACTTACTACTATTTTTAAATACACCCGAGTCACACATTTAGCAGTAGTAGTAGTGGTAGTAGTAGTAGTAGTAGTAGTAGTAGAAGTAGTAGTAGTGGTAGTAGTAGTTGTTGTAGTAGTAGTAGTAGTAGTAGTAGTAGTAGTAGTGGTAGTAGTTGTTGTTGTAGTAGTAGTAGTAGTAGTAGCAGTAGTAGTAGTAGTATTAGTAGTAGCAGTAGAAGTAGTAATAGTAGATGTAGTAGTAGTAGTAGTAGATGTAGGAGTAGTAGTAGAAATAGTAGTAGGAAAGTCAACAATAATAATAAATTGTAGTTAATCTAGATAAATAGGGTTAAAGAAATCCAATATCCTGTAAAGCAGGTAAATCCTAAATGTAAACTTTGCTTTACTTTGTGTAACTCCATGATGGAAGTCATTTTCCGTGTCCTGCCATGTACTGTAGTAGTAGTAGTAGTTGTCGGAGAAGGTAGTAAGTAGTATTAATAATATTCCGATGATCGATAAAGAGAGAGCGAGAACAAGAGAGGTAGTTTTTGTCCCTGTGCTGTGGTAGTATTCGTGGTTGGATGCAATTAAATACGACCATTTTTACAACCAATTAGCTTCTCTCGTGTCAAACAATAGTTCCATCCACAACAACTACTACTACTCCCTCCCAACCAATACTACTTTTATTACAAATTAAGTCTAACTTTAGAAACCGATTAAAAGCTAGAAACGGTCGCTTCCTTCACAATAATCCCAATCCACATAAATCACATTTACATAGATTCTAAAACATGTAAAATACCATCCTGTCCATGTCAATCCCATTAACTACAAGCTCTGCATATTAACTCCTTTGTAAATCTCCAAAGTACACGTACTTTAAAAAGCTGTTGTAAGCTTCATATTTTTAATTTTTTACCAAGTAAATTAGAACTGTATTAATGCCTATTTATCCGTCCCCCGCAGCCCCTCCAAACTTGTACCAATAAAGTTGGTCCAACTCGTGTGTAGGATTTGCGTATGTCAATGAGCAGCAGGGTGACCATTATTACAAGAACTAAATTACAAACAGCGCAGCGATCTACTTCTTCTACTACCTTTTTTTTAATAAGGAGTTCAGGCTACAAGAATTCACTCAGTTTGGAGAGCAATAAATTGTGGGTGAGAGACAGGCAGGCTAATTGGGATGAGTTAGGCGACCACATCTACAACAACTAGACAAAGGCTACCTGGTCTCAGTAGTAGTAGTAGCATTAGTAGTAGTAGTAGTAGTAGTAGTGGTGGTAGTAGTAGTAGTAGTAGTTGTGGTTGCGGTCTTAATGAATCCCGGAGAAGGTATATTGTGTTATTAGATTTATGTGATCTTATTCTAATCACTTTGAGAGGAAGTCCTACCCTTGAACAACCCTTTGTCAGCAACCTCCTTATTTATTACACTGAATTACTTACAAGAATCTACAACATAGTAGTACAAGATACGATAACAGATAGTTACATGTTGGACAGAGATCTTCTTTTTATAAAAAAAATGGAGCTTAATAAAATCAAAAAGTAACTTTATTTAGTAAACGGGTAGAACATGGCAGGAGGGAGTTGGCTAATCTTATCCAATCCTAATTGACATTTACTATTTATTTATTACAAACTACAAAGGGATGCTTTAGCGGAATTCGGGTTTTAATTTGGAGGATGCTGCTTGAGGTTCTGTAAAAAATATTATGAGGTTTTCTCTGCATAAAAACTCGTAAAAATTTACACAAAATTGGGCATTTGTTACCAAAATCTTTAGAGTTTTCTTGGAGACGAACGTAAATTGTTTTGAGCTGATTTCGATCAAGAAATAAAATGAAATTTGGTTGATTCTGTCTATTTTAAATTTCAAAATTGGTTAGTCATGTCCCGAACCGGGTTTTTTGCCGTGACCTTTATCCTTCTCTTGGCTTTTGATACGGTTGTTCCACAGGTTAGGGTACTAATTAATTACAATTACTAATTAACATCCAGTAATCAGTAATCGGTGTTTTGATATAGGAGGAAGAAGAGGAGGAGGAAGAGGAACGGATGAAATGCATAATCTGTCCACAACCACCTTCAATTCTTGATTGTAGAAACGCGGCCAAGGAGGGTCATGACTGTGACGCTTATCGAGACTGTAATTTAGTATTACTCGATGTAAGTTAGTAATTGGACGTGTGGGTTATCATGATTTGGGGTTATCTGTAGACACGGTCTGCACTGCCAAGTTTCTCCGAGGTGCGTTGATATCGAAGGGGTGTGACACGGTGGAGTCGCGCGGAGTGGGAGGAGTCTACACTTGTAAAACCCCCTTTTGTAATGACTGGAAGACGGAGGCTGAGGCTCGGCTTAAATTGGGAATCTATCTTCCACATTCGAAAAAGGGAGGTTCGGATCGGAAAGGCTTTTCTGACCCTCTGCTCAGTCTAGTATTACTAGGATGCTGGGCCTTATTTATTTACTAAATTGATAAGGTCTGGAAATAAAGGGATATGAGGTGTCGTTTTAGGTAATTCTGTGCGTTATTTTTCAACGTTTAAAACTATAGGGTAATTGTTGACCCTAAGTTGTAGAACAACTGCCTCGAGAACTTTGTAAAAAGTAAGAACTTGGGAATAAATCGATACAGGAATTAAACCGTTTATTTATGCAGATCCAATCAATTATATCTCTGATCCTAATCAACAATGATCGATCCTAACTCCTACTACTACTCCTACTACTTATTATACTACTACTACTACTACTACTACTACTACTATTACTACTGCTACTGCTGCTGCTGCTACTGCCGCTACCACTACTACTACCACTACTACTACTACTACTACTTAACTACTTTTACTAACTACTACTACTACTACTTAACTACTTTTACTAACTACTACTACTACTACCGCTACTATTAGTTACCACGAATTAATAAAATTTCCAATGGTTGGTTGTATAAAAACGTGTCGAATAATGGATATAAATACAGACAAGACCTCCATAAAAGGGTTAATTGATTTCCATGTATGCATGATAAGTATAAGTGTAGTAGTAGTAGTAGTAGTAGTAGTAGTAGTAGTAGTCGTCCATGTAAAGTATGTCCCTACCTGTTCTAGTAATTAAAGTCTACTCCTTCTTCTCGAAAACTCGATTTCCCATGTAAAGTTAAGCCAGGTGTTTTATCCCTTGTTGTTGCATGCAACATTTGATGTGATTATCCCTTCATAAAGTTAGTTCTTCACGGATCCAAAGTTTCAATAGGGTTTCCTCCATCCTAACATACCCAACAACAACCGATGACTGTTGAGTTGAAACAGTAATTACACGAGGGGTTGTTGAGGAGTAATTAAATCCAAGCATAACTATTACTCCCACTACCAAATCAACTGCGGGTTATACTATAGTAGATATATAAAATGTATGCAGGAGTAGAGGGAATTGTAGTAATTGTAAAAAGGAAGCCTTGTCCAGGATAATAATTGTTAATTGGCCAGAAAAAAGGAGAGGTGAATGAAATAAATAAATAAATAGGGGATTTCAAAGGGTTTTTCTATCCATTTTCTCATATCCGTTTTAGAAAAAGAACCCTTGAAGGGAACCTTATGGAAGGAAATGTGTCAGAAAATAAATTATTATCTTAAGAAAAGGACCCAAAGAGTTTGGGGGAATTATCTCAGGAAGAACAATAAGGCTACCTTTTAAATTAGAAGGAATATAACCTTTCCAGCCTTTTACTTCATATTTTTTGGGGAAGTGATTAAAAAAAACGGCAGGAATAGGTCGGGTATAGCTGGATGTTGAAAATGAAACGGGAGAGTAGAAAGTTTTGAAAAAGGATGGAGAAAAGTGGTAAAGTATTATTTGGAATGGGCGTGGTTGGGAGTACTAAAAAAAGGGTATAAAATGGAGGTTTTATTTGAGATAAGAATTAAAGATACTATAAAAAGTGTATCGAGAAGAGGTGGTTAAAAATGATAGACTTTTAGGAGGTAGGTAGGTAGGTTCCCTGGAGGGGATAAATGGCCAATTTAATAATTATGTTTCCCAATCACACAACCCTTAAATCATACTCTGACCATTAAAAACATCTCCCCAATCAAATCAGAATATATTCCACGTGGTTCGTGGAATTCTTCAATATACTTCTTGCTTATAATCTAATCAGGATCGTGGGGAAAGTCTCTCTACCTTTTGTTGGCAATTTCTCGTCAAGAGTGCCACACCTTTTGTGGCCTTAATACTAACCACATAAGTAGTAGTAGTAGTAGTAGAAGTAGAAGTAGTAGTAATAGTAGTAGTAGTAGATAAGTAGCAGTAGCAGTAGCAGTAGAAGTAGAAGTAGTAGCAATAAATAAAATCACCCATCAAGCAAAAGTGTGCTTGAAATCATGTAAATAATCTACCCAAGAGTGAACTAAACCATAACTGGTTTCTATCGCTCAAAAACCTCGCATTTTTAACGTTCTTTTTACCTTCTACAAAATAGCAATAATTCCGGAGTTTACTGCTCCTTAAAACCCCGAAAATGCCCGTATAATAATTCAACCCAAAGTTAAAGTCCACCCAGACAGACTCTTTAAATATTAAACTCTGACTATGAAGTAGATAGAGGAATGAATAAGTGACACTTTTTCCAGCCCAACTAATCTTTTAATCCCTCTCAGTATCAATTTATTTTATGTCAACTAAACCCAACACCTCCGACAACAAGTGGTTAATGTTATGTTGGTGAACTTGACTTGGGTGACTTTTTTACGACTCCTGTTCCAGTTTAATGTCAGTTGGAGAGATAAGCTTTTATTGTTTCTAGCCAGGTTTTTACTAGCCTATTAAACTAATCCCTTGGCATATCCTCCTTATTCTGTTTTTATAATTGGGTTGAGTGACAAGAAGTTGGTGGGCCACCGGGAGGAGGAACCTCAATGACGATGATCCTATCATCATTTCTTCATTCAAAACCTTCACCATCTCTCTCTATCTCTCTTTAGTAGGTATAAAAATGTAGACTATTAAGATATCAATCCGTGATTGAGACATCCTGTCGATTCCTATTGTGTAAAGAAATGGATAAAAAGAGCAGGGCTGCTGTGTCCACGACCACGTAATTTCATCTACTCAATCCGTTATAGTTATGCCTTGCCAATCAATCCATTATTCCCTACCAGAACTCTAAGCAATACTTCACCATCTCGGGGAGTTAAACTTGGTAGAAAGGCTCAAATTGGAACCACTTATGCTTCAGGGATCATTATCAGATCAGGGAGTGAAAAAATACATGGAACAAACCTAAATTGTAGATCATCTATCCATCCATAAAAATGTAAATTGTAGGGAAAAATAGAACAATGAAACTTTAGAGTAATTATAAAGTGTCTTTTACCGATTTAGGATTATTAAAAAAACAGGGCAGCAACCGGGTAATTAATCCATCTCCTTTCTGTCCCTCAATCTAACAGAGTTTTTTAAACATTTTAAAAGTTATTTCTGCATAATGAGATGCATAAAAAGACAATGGGTGTCAAAAAATGGGATTGTAAGTGTTTAAATGGGATGTTTTCTTTGGGAGTTTGTTGAGAGATAAGGAAGGAAACATGGAGATTGATTGACTAGGACGTACGTACGTTCCTCCGTGTGAGTTTGGGCTCTTAATTAATCCATTTTTACAGGGTTTTTTTAGGTGTCAAGTTTATAAATAAAGTGGCTATCTCCATTATGATGATTTGGGAGTGTGAGAAGTATAAAGTGTGGATTGGTTTTAATTGGATAGGATATATTTTGCGGAGGAATTCCCCAAGGAATGATGGACAGGTCTATGGACAGACGGACGGACGGACGGACAGCTAGCTTATTATTTCCGACGGGCTTTCTTTCAACACTAACTATAAAATCCCTTGTACAGTTTATCTTTTGGCGTGCGAGATACCGACACGGATTACTGGGTTCTTCTAGTTGTGCGAATTTAAACGGTGAGTGAGATCCTAGATTGTGTAAACCGAGTTGTAGCAAAAATAAAACGTGTTTTTAACAATTTAATTGGTCTTTAATTAGCTAATTATGGAACGTGTGTGTGTTTTATAGCAACTTTTCTAGTTCCTTGAATACCTTAAGTTGAGCCGGAATACTTTAAATATAGTTGGGCAATTAAGGCATCCCTTTCCTAGATAATTACAGCTATCCTCATTTCATTTAGAACAAAGGATTATGTTTTAGTTTAAAGGATTCGTGATGTATTTGATTGTCAGTTTGTGTAGAACACGAATACAACATCCATTAAGATAATGTCAGACATTCACTAAACACAATAAATAGCTGAAACAAAAAAAAGATTGAAACTTCCTTCCGGAACTGAAATGCACCTTTCCAAAATTACAAACTGTAATGGGAATGGAATAAAACCTGTAGGTACGGATTATTAACTGCATGAAGATGAAGAAGACAAAAAAGGGCATGCGATGGGACATTTTTTATTTCTATAAATGAATGTAAAGTTGTATGGGAAAAAGAATCCATAATAAAATGTAAAGTTGGGCATAAGAGCCTTTTACGACTTGGGCTAATGGTCCAACTGACGTACATGAATGGGCACTACTACTATTAAAACTGTCCACCGATCCACTTGGAATGTCACCCTTCAACTCATAAAAAATATCTTCAAGATTATGATAGAAAAAAACAACTGGTGGAGTTGGATTCGAAAAAAAAAATCAAGGGAAATCCTGAGATGAGATCTTTGTCTGCTTTTGACTTTGGGAAGTTGAAGTAAAAGTGGTAAGGGTTGGTCTAATCCCTTGAACTTTATTATCCCTTAAAAAAGTGCAAGGATAGCCGTAAAATACCAAATTGAATGGTGTAGTTGTTGTTGGTATTTAATAATAGACGAGAGCAAAGTTATTTTTTAGCCGAGGAGTAGCTTCTTCTTCTTCTTCCATCTCTCTCTTTAGTTTTTGGATGATGATGATGATGATGATAATGGATTCCTTGATGTGTAATTGTGTAGGGAACTAATTTGAAAAGTGTATTACTTTTAGGAGTTGGATTGTGTGGTTTTAAATTGTGACCCCGTACGAGAGGATTACTATCATTAGCCCTGTTGTATAATACCTTCTGGGTATATAGATAGAAGGGTAGAGGATGGTGTTGGGTAAGTAATGAATCCTCAACCTGGTCATTACTCCTTTTAGAAACCCCACATTAGCCGGACCAGGACCTCCCCCTTTTTAACCTCACTATGACCCACCCACACATCAACTATTAACTAGTCTAGTTGTTATTACTACTAACCTGGATCTGTCCATCCTTAAAGATGGAAAAACTAACCTTAGTTGCTGCAAAGTTGGAGAGAATTTACTGGTTTTTGTTGCACGTTAATTTTGCAGACTTTAGGTGGTAGTTTTAGAAATAAGTTTTAAAAGCAAGACATCCGTTTCCACTTAATAAAAATCGATGTCCCTGTCTTTCCGTAATTAATCAACCCTTCAAATCCAACCCGAGTCAAAGACAAGCCGCAAAACCCTCTCCATCCTTATCAACATTTCTCATGTATTTGTATTTTTTTAGAGAGACGAGGAACATGTTGGAGTTGAGGGCTGCTGGATTTTGCATAGTTTTTACTTGGAATATGAGAGACTGTGAGAGTAGAGGGTATGGATGGATGTATGTTGTGGAGGAAAATGTTTAAAAAATGTGTGTTTTGTTTGAAAAGTGATCCGTCAAAAGTCAAAACTGAAGTAAAGAATTTGAGAGTGGAAAGAAGGTCGGTTGTTGGTGACCGAGTGTTCTGGAGTTGGTAAATGTATTTAGTTTTAAGGCAGCATTCCATCCCAAAACATAACTTAGTTGAGGTCAGACTTGACATTCACTCTGCGGGGATCCTCTTAGTCTAAACAACTACCAATAGTTAATAATATACATCATACACTAAGCCGCTCTCTCTTCCAAGCCGCGTTGGATTCGTTTTTAACAGGGTTCTTTATCTTCAATAATAGGTGCGATGTGCATGCGGGTAACCTTTACGTCTTTTGTATACAAGTCTTTTGCATAATGTTGGCTGCATATAGAAGTCTTTTGCATAAATGTTGGTTGCATACAAGTCTTTTGCACACAAGTCTTCTGGATACAAGTCTAGTGCATGCAGATCGGACTAATAAACTACAAACACGCTAATTACAGGTAAAAATGGATAAATTAACCATGTTGGTCCGTGATTTTTGGTAATTTCTCATTCCTAATTTTTGATACAGCTTGTAATATTTTAAAATCTGGTTTTGTGCCCTTTTTGAGTATTAAATTATAATTTGTTGGTGAATTTTCCTTGCTAAATTATCCCTTAACTTAAATAAAATGACTGTTTTAAATGAGTAATTGTCTAGAGTGAAAAGTCTGCTACTCCGGGAGAGTTATAAGCCGCGGATAATAATAGTAGTAGTTGAGTAGTTGTATTGTATAATATATTATAAGGTGTAGTTAGAGGCAGGTATCTTATTGAAGGATCAGCAGGTGAGCATGAACTACCAGCTTAAAAAACCAACTTTTTGTCTAATCCAAACTGCCCGTCCAGTTTTTAACTAGGGGGAACATCCCTAACATAAAATTGAAACTCTGCAGCAACCAGAAAGACAGACATACCAATCCTACCTTTTTATACCTTTTTGGAAGAAGAAGAAGAGGTAGGGGAATTAGCAGGGATATCTTTCTGATATGTCGGCTAATATTAATAATAAAAAAAGGTAAATGTCACTAATGAAATTATAGGTAACTCCCCCACACGCTGTCCATTGGTTCGGATACATCACTAACCATCGCTACATCCATTACTACTACTTAGTACTACTAATATTACTCACCTAATACTACTACTACTACTACTACTACTACCTCTACTACTACTACTACTACTACTACTACTACTACCTCTACTACTTCTACTACTACTACTACTACTACTACTACTACTATTACTCAGATACTACTACTACTTTATTATTCAGTGGGACAAAAAATAGTGATTTAATGGGAAATATTTGTCACAGGTTGTGTCATTCTTGTCACATTTTTCCTTACGTTAGCCCTTTATTGTTTTAAGAAGTAAGGTGTAACTTTAACCTAGCTAACTGTTGGGTAATCTGGGTGAATAGCGGGTTAATTCCTAATTAATTACTCATTTGCATTCGCATCTTAACTCCAATTACACCAATCTATTATTTATATACGAGGAAAAATAGGCTGTCTAACTTTGTATGCGGAAAACTGGTAAAATGTATTATTATTATTATTCAATTTTTAATTAACTCGTGTTGAAGCATCTAAACCTGCTACACAGTCTTATACTGCTTTTTACTAGTTTACCTGTCAATCATTATATATTTTTACCAACTGGTTGTTCTCCATAAAAAATATACCCAGCTGAATCCAACCAAAGCTTGCTTGAATAAGCTAAACTTTAAAGCCAAGGGTACTAAGCTCCTAAGGTAGCCCATTTCTGAAATGCATGTCCTAAAAACCCGATGGACAACTAGCAAAGTTCCCCAAGATGGATTGCATGTTAACCGGCCATGAAATATATTTCCTCGTCTCAAAAATCGATTAAGTCTAACATGGTTTTGGTGGCTACCCAAAATATAATATAATCCAAGTGTCGATTGTAATAAAATTGCTACGTTTTTCCATGAAGTTTATTAGAAACAAGTTAAACTATTGGAAGAGCCCTTATTAAATGGGGATGGGGCTATGAATATTAATTGTGTCAATCCAGATGCTCCTTGATTAATTTAATTTTTAATCTAATTTTAATCCTAACCTCTTTCCACCTTTGTGGATTGGAAAAAGAGAGAGAGTTGATGGGGAAGGTGGGTTTTTTCTGTCTATTTTTATAGACCTAATAATTCCATGTTTTTGGTTGATTGGAAGAGCCGAGTTGAGATTTAACAAACCAATCAAAGTTGATCAAAGTTGAGGGCCAATCACTCGTCAAATGTTGGAAGGGATGGAAAAATAATTGTGAAGAATGAGAGGATCCCTAAAGGGGAATTGGGCTTAATTCTAGTAATTTAGATGAAGAAACAACTAACTGCATACCTCGCATGCTGCTACTTCGCTTCGGGTTAATTTATTGGAATAAGGAAAGGTAGGAAATAATAAATACTTGTGGGAGAATAATCTATATTATTATAGGGGTTAATTTTTAAAAAAGAGTATAGTTGATCTCAGTTGTGATTATTCAGTAAGTTATATCACAATTTGGGTGAGGGTTTTTTTGGGAATTTTACGAGGATATATTTGTAATATTATTACTTGAAATATAGTTTTAATCGAGAAGGTTTTAATCAACGCTGTTTGTAGTTTATGGGTTTGGAAATGTCGGGCACTGGCCCCAGGTTAGGGAACCAATCCTCTGCTAAAACCTACTTTTCTGGAATTCAGGGTGGATTGAAAAACTTTCGAGTTTTAAGGCTATTTTCAGCCACATTTTGGTGCAGTTTTACCCCCCTTTAAAAAAGGTTTATGAGATTGACAAAGTAAATGTTGGTAAATGAGAGTTAATGGTAATTGGGTTTATTTTAGCAGCTAATTTCTGCAGGTAAATTGTGTATCTATCGTTGTTAAGAAGTTTGCTATAGGATTTGGCTAAAGACGGAGGCTAATTTATTAATCAGTAAATAAAAAGTGGATAATGAGTCTCAATGTGGTTTACTCCTTGTCAGTATGGGAAAAAAAGAGGAATGAATTATGAAGCACAGCAGGATTACAACTATTCAACCGGTAGCAATTACAACCTCGTTTATTAACCGCGTTCAATATGTAATTTAATTGGGTGGAAGTTATACCTTTAAATTGCTCTGGGACGTTATGTTTTCAGCATGCAAAGCACAATACAGCAAAACAGCTATTTCGAAAGGGTTTTTGAGGGTTTCAGAGTCTCAAAAAACGAAGAAGACTCTAAAATTGTAAAACCCTGACGTTCTTGGCTTTTTACCTTAGTTTTTTGTATTCCGCATAAGGTAGCTTTACTCGTCTTATTGTTATTCTTGGAAGAGGAATGATTTTATAATTTTGGTTGAGTATGACCAGAAGGAGCAGTCTTTGCTAATTTATCGAGTATTTATGCAAACTTTATCCCTCTTCTTGGAAGTTGTTTAGATTTACCAAGGATTCCAGTTTAGGTGGATTTGCAAAAAATAAAAACAATGTTTGCTGCAGTTCAGCATTTTTTAGTCTGTCTGGGTCCGTTTTTACTGAGGTTAAAGGGGACCGCATGCCCTCATAAGTTTATTGTAAAATAGGCCACAATTTAGAATAAAAACTATCCCATTTTTACTATTAACTAAAGTACCGATCAACATGGCTAATCTGCTCATTGAGTACTGCTTTTCGGGCCTATTTATAAATGACAAAATAAAACAAGCGTGATTGTTGTCACAAGTGGATGGATGTTTTTGAAGAATAGGGTTTGACATTGATATGAATATCAGAAAAGAGAGAGAGACTGGAGATTGTTGGGATAAGAATGAGTTGATGTGACACTCGACAGAGTTTGGATAAGACAAACTGACACTCCCGTACAAAATGTCAACTCTACCTTATCTTCTTATCCTCATCTTACCCATTCTTGGATATCATGTGCTTATCCTGGGAAATATCTTACAGTCTCTTGTAGGGTAATTCCAAAAAACCAACCCGTAAAATTCTGAAAACCCCAAATACCTTGGATTAAAAACTGTTAAAACCCTTTGTAATATTTACCCCTTCTCCTGTAAAGGACCGGGGTTTAATTACATTTCTAAAGCCACATAAATAAAATAAATTCTCTACCGAATCCCTGTTGACATATTGCATGTGGTGTGTATATTCTATTGCGCTTTTTAGTCACAATTCCGTGTCTTTTCCCTAAAAACTTAACCTCGCGGATAAACAGTTAAGCCTAATTTTTCTGCGGTAGCCGTTCTGTTGATTGTCACACAAAAAAGGATCTGGTTGTGGTTACCTTTGTCCTTTTCAAAAGTCTGTTAATAATTCCTTTAATATTAGAAGATAAGATAAGAGGGGTATGTGATAAGGTGATGTGGATGAGTGTGGTTGTCTGAGATGTGTCCATGTGTCAACCGGCTGTCGAGGTGTCAACCGGCGTTCTTGCATAACTGAAACTACATCCTCTCTCTAGAAACATGTCATGTCAACGCCAACAACCGGAACTTGACACCCAAAACACTCAAGACGTGGACTTGTCAAGAACTATTTTTGGCTCTCTCTCTCTCCGTCCTCAACTTTTAAACCCGGGTAGTTTCTTTAGTTGGTAGTTCTTCAACATGTTTAGGTTTTACTGGTAATAATTCCTTGGATAAGGTTTACTGACATTTTCATCAACTTAATCGGTCAAAGTTAATTAAACCCCGGGCTTTCCCCGAATAAATGAGAATTGAGCTGGAAAAGGATAGATTCGGGGTAGAAGAAAGCGGCTTGATAAGATAAAATGGAAATAGAGCAATTTATTTGAAGCTTATAAATGAAGGTTTTGCATAGTTGAAATGTAGAATGTGGTTGGAAATCCAATCCAATGTTATCTTCCCTTTTTAGAAAAAGAAAAAGCCGTGATTATTTTTTGGAGTTATCTCTTCCGAAATTTGGTGTAGGGTTCTGCAGGTTCCTTAGCTATTCTCGGAGGAAGGTTTTGGAATGTCTGGAGAGTAAACGGGAGTTGAGAAATGTAGGGATCAATTGTAGATGATTTTGTAGTGAACCGAACAAGAAGAAGGGGGATGATCATCAGTTTGAAGTTGATGGATTTGTTGGAATGAATCTCCGTCCCGAGGAAAAACATCCCTCTTATTTCCTCAAGTCTAAAATCCCCTAGAAATCCTCCAGACCTTGGCTTACAGTCCCGTTAAAAAATACAGCAACTAAAGAATTACGGATAATAGAAAACAAGACCGTCTCGGTCTGTCTGAAAGGGGTTTCTGTAGGAAATTGTAATTTAATATTATTATATACAAAAACAAAGTTAAGGAGACATCGGATCAAATTATAATGTTAATCAAGACATCAACTCACACTATCCTACACCTACCATACTTTTGGAAACAAAGAGGAATTATTATATAATTAAAATGTGGATAAAAAAACTTGCGATGTTTCCATTTTAAAGGTAGAATTAGGAGGTTTTTTAAATCATAAAATCACACCTTTATCAGTTTTTTTGTAATTCTGTGCACAATTGGAAATATCTGAGTTAAAAAGATGCGAATGTAGACAAAGAGATGGTATATTTTGGGGTTAGTGGAGAGGTACGAGTGGAGTTGTAAAAGGAGGAGAGTGGTATCTTTCGGACGAACCACTCCACTTTTGAAACTCTTGTTATCTCAAACGGACGATAGGTAGTCTACTCCAACTATTAACACAATTTCTACTTCCACCGTCTTTTTTACCCCATTTATGAGAATATTCATTCAGAATTTATGCATACACTTGGCATTTTCCCTCGGCAACTAAACTCCAAGTAAACTGAGTGAATCGAAGGGCTTTAATCTAAATGGTAAACATGGGACAAATGGACCAAAATTTGCATTGCTTTTTACCAATATATCCAATAAACATTCATGGCATGGATCATATATCTTCCTCAACATCCCTATCCCAGCGCCCTGACGCTGAACAGTCTCTTCCCTTCAGATTAGCCTTAAGTCTCTCCAACTCGTTGTAGTCAGCAGCGTCTCCCTGGACTCCTCCAAGCAGCGTTTACATTTGCATAAGAATCTTATAAACTGCAGAAGATACTGGTTGGTAAGGATGATATTGGTTGTGATAAGGTAGTATTCCACTATGGGGGTTTGTCCACCGGCTTTTGTCCCGACTTTTACCTCTCATCCTGCCATTATTCAACCGGTTGCTTTACTAACACTACAACATATTACTAAGAGGTTTATCCTTGGTTATTGCAAACTCAAATGAACTCAGTTCAAATTAATTAAATACGCTAACTTACTTTATTGTGTACACGTTTTCAAATTCATTACAATTCATCCCCAAAACATTATTCTACTAATACAACTATAATATATAACATCGTAACAGTTTTGAACCAAAATGATAACGCCACTTTCATTTGCATGTAATTTAGAAGACCGGTCATTAAAGTCGGTCCTGAAAATAGTTTTTCAGGGCTATTTTCATAGCTCTTTCCAGCAACTCCTTTTTCTTTTTATGGTCATCTAAAGACCCATACGCGTTTCCTAAGTATGTGAGTGTTGTAGCTACTTCAAAATGGTCTGGGCCATAATGATTCTCATCAATTTTTAGAGACCTTTCCAGCAACTCCTTTTTCTTTTTATGATCACCTAAAGACCCATACGCGTTTCCTAAGTTTGTGAGTGTTGTAGCTACTTCAAAATGGTCTGGGCCATAATGATTCTCATCAATTTTTAGAGACCTTTCCAGCAACTCCTTTTTCTTTTTATGATCACCTAAAGACCCATACGCGTTTCCTAAGT